>BLSH010396471.1:974011-1018616 GCA_018402905.1 Glandirana rugosa
CCAACGATTCTTGACCGATTTATTTTCAAGAAAAAACTGTCGGCCTGTAAAAAATGTATCGAGATGTCGACGAAAGGCTTGTTACGATACTGTACTCTTCCCTCGTTATTTCTCTGCCGTTGTCCTTTCCGTGTCAAAAGACATTTCTGTTTGTGGTCCCCCTTTTTTAGAATTTTACACGACCCATTGTTGATCAATCATATACGGTGGAGGTCCTAATAACGGTAAAGACATAATAAATCAAAAGACTACGGTCTATTATGACGATAGTGAGAATTCCAGGTATGGGATTTTTTTATATAGTTACATTGCTCCAGCTTGGACCAATGCAACCAATGCAACTAAGTATAGTGATAGCAGTATTATCTGGCATCAGAAAACTAAATAATACAGAAATGGCAATAATCCTGGAGGTGGCATATACTAACTAGTTGTTACCCAGCACATTTTAAGATTTTTTCCCCCTGGTGTTTGTCTTTACAGAAAACTGTGCCTTTCCTGTTGCCGTCTCTTTATTGCTCCCTTCTCATGTCATAGCATTGTTCGGAAAGCAGCTGTAGAGCTATGTAAAAAATGTCCGGCTGTCAAAAAAGAACTTTTATTTAGCCAGTTCTTAGCAACCAGCAAATTAACCTAGATCACCGGAATCTGCTTTGTTAAAAAAAATGGACAGTGATATCCCTAAACTTTCAAGGTCCCCTGCAAAAAGTAAACAAATGTGTAGGGTAACTATATCAGTAGGTGATATCCCTTTATATACTGTGTCTATAGGATAAACGTATTAGTGGTGAACCGACTGCTGCATTACCTACTATGTTACACAATTAATGCATGAGATGGATATGCAAAGGGTATTGCGCAATCAGTGAATTAAAGTGCCAAACTGATTATTTTATTCACAAGAAATAATAAAATAACAATAATCATATAATAAGTTATGATGAAATGGTATTTGTTTTTTTTAAACAATAATTTTTATTGAATTTAGAGCATATGAAACAGTTACAGAAAAAAAGGAATATATCCAATCCGTATTTACAGAGCAGTACATTAGGGTCGTCAAGTATTATTAAGTTCTAATATTTTAAACCATATCTAGTGAATCTTCCCACTCTCACCAGGAAGTGCCTGCCACCCCATTGGGTTCACACTGTGGACAGGCTGATGCGTGTTTAGCTTTATTAGTAGTTAGTGTGCAATATAACAACATTCCAATAGAAGGCGGATGGATACTGCAAGAACAGTAGCGTGTATAGTATGTGTGTGCGTTCAACTAAATTTCTAACTTAACAGGATATTTATATGATAAATTGTAGCCACGGCTACTGTTATCACGTTCATACCAGTATTTAACTATGTATAGGTCAGAATGATTTTAAGGTTATTCTCCTTCCAGGGTGGACAGTGTGATCTTTAAGAGAGCTCAGACCAGCTTTGCCAGATTTGAAGAAATTTCTCAGTTTTATTGTTTGCTCTTGCCAAGGCGTATTCATGTGAGTATTGTAGGTTTGTTCTGGAAATGACTTCTGTTACATTGGGGGCTAGATCTTTCATCCAGCTATGCATAATTGACAATCTGGCTGCATATAGGATATGTATTATTACCTGTCTATTCTCTGGGGGAAATTGTTCTATCATTAGATTTAGGATAGCTAGATCAGGGGTGGGGGAAATAGTTTTATTCGCAACTTTAGATATCAGTTTGAATGTGGTTTGCCAGAAGCTAATTATCGATGGGCAGTGCCACAAGGTGTGAAGTAGGTGGCCTCTCTGTCCGCAGTTGTGCCAACAATCTGTGGGGGAGTCTGGGTACATACGCCCTAGACGTACAGGAGTTAAGTACCATCTCTAGATTAGTTTGAAGTAATTTTCCCAGTGAAGGACACAATGTGTTGCTTTTATGGCATTTTGAAGTGCTTTTTCCCATTGGTGCTCCGTGTATGACTTCCCTAGGTCTCTTTCCCAGTTTTGAATGGCTTGTGTCTGTTTGAGAGGGATGTCTTTTTGTAACAGAGCATATATGTGCGAAATGCCTGCTTTAGTGTAAATATAGTTGTGATAGAAGTCCCATATGTTTTTGTCTATGTTTATGGTAGTGACTTTGGATGTTTTCAGTAAATGTCTTATTTGGTTGCTCCTGTATACATCTTTCTTTTTTTGTCCTTCTGGGACTGCATCCCAGGATGTATATCCCAGGTCTATCCAGGATGAAACAGAGAAATCAGGAATTAAAAATTCGAATATTTGAAGAGGGGCTTTAGTTATGTGGATTTGGGCGATTTCTCTTTTTAATTTTAACAAGTCTTGCCATACCTCTATAGAGGCTTGGATGGAGGCTTGGATGGAGTGGCAGTGGCAGGTTAGAGACGGCTGCTAATAATAAGCTTTTAAAGCATTTGCCCTGTAGCATGTGCTTCTCTATCATGACCCAAGGTTTAGAAATGTGGGGGTCAAACCATGTCTTGATTTGGTCCAGCAAAGCTGCTCTGTAATAGTCTATCAATGAGGGAACTCCCATTCCTCCTTTGAGTTTATGCTTGGTCATGATAGAGAAGGCCACGCGTGCTTTTTTACCTTTCCATATATATTGTCTTAAGTAGGAATTAATTGTACTAAAGAAGGCGGCGGGTAATGGGATCGGTACTGTTCTGAAAATATATAATATCTTGGGCAAGACTACCATTTTGAATGTGGCTATGCGGCCCAACCAGGACAGACATTGCGTATTTAGCCTAGATAGCTCAGATTGTATAGAACCAAGTAAGGTCTTATAGTTAGCTGCGTATAGTGCTCGTGATGTGGAAGTAATTTGTATGCCTAGATATTGTATGTGATGTAGCGTCCCAATGGCATGGGAAAAGGTTTTTCATTTTCACCTTGATTTTGTGGTTTAAGTTTATGGGTAATGCTTGGCATTTGGCTATGTTGATTTTGTAGTAAGAGATCTCGCCAAAATTCTGTATGAGGTTATTCACAGCTAAAATTGAACTTTCAAGATTGGTTAAGGTAAGTATAACGTCATCAGCGAAGAGTCCTATGGTGTACTGTTTCCCTCCTATCCCAATTCCGAATATCTCTGGAGAGTTTCTTATTGCTGCTGCTAAGGGTTCTATCACTAAAGTGAAAATGATGAGTGAGAGTGGACAGCCTTGGCGTGTACCATTTGTGATAGTAAGTTCCTCTGACAATACCGAGGCCGTATAAACCTGTGTTGAGGGTTTTGTGTAAAGCGCTGAAATGGCTGATATGATGAAACCGATTAGTCAGAATTTTGATAGGGTCACCATCATGTATCCCCAGTGTACCCTATCAAAAGCCTTTTCGGCATCTAAGGCTATGAAGGCAGATGGTGTTTTGCGGCTTTCTGCTAATTTTTGTAAGTTCAACATTTGTCTAGTGCCATCAGGGGCTTGTCTATTTAGGACAAAACCGACTTGGTCTGGGTCTATTAGATTAGGGGTGATCGTAGCTAGTCGGTTGGTGATTAATTTGGCGTATAGTTTAATATCCACATTTAAAAGGGAGATCGGTCTAAAATTTTGCGGGGAGTCAGTCTTTTTTCCAGGTTTGGGGAGAGTTACAATTATGGCTTTAAGCATTTCTTTGGGGGGATTTCCGGAGGAGGCTATGTTATTGTACAGTTCCAATAGGTGGGGAATAAGCAAGTCTTTGAATGTGCGGTAGTACTCCGCTGATAGGCCATCTGGTCCCGGGGATTTATTTGTCGCTAGTTTATGTAGAGCTTCTTTTAGTTCTTCAGCTTCAAAGGGGGCATTTAGCTGCTCAAGTTGCTCCGGGGAGATTTGCGGGAGTTGCAGAGTGGCTAGAAAATTTTTAATTTTTTCTTGGGTTGGTTGGGTAGTTTGGGGATCATTTTTGAGGTTGTATAAGGTTTCATAGTATGTTTTGAAGACAGTCGCTATGTCTTTAGGATGTTGGACCTGGTTTCCAGTCTTAGGGTCAGTCATGTGCGCTATTCTTCTTTTTGCTTGTTTAATTTGTATCTGTCTCGCTAACTTTTTGCCTGCTTTATTGCCATATAAATAAAAGGTAGTTTTCAGGTACCTGAGTTGTTTTTCATGTTCCTGGAGTAGGATTTGTTTAAGTTCTGTTCTGAGCTTTTGTAGTCTATCTAAGATGTTCTGGGAGGTTGACTGTTTATTTTGTGTGTCTAGAGTTTCAATTTGTGTTAATAGGGAGTTTATTTTGTGTGCTATTTGTTTTTTTTCCCATGAGGCTATTTGTAAGAGGATGCCTCTCACAAAGGCTTTATGTGTACACCAAACATTGCTAATACCAGAATTTTCTGTCTTATTGGGCTGAAAAAATTCTTGAAGATGCTTGGCGACTTTAACTCGGTGCTTCTGAAAAATGTGTGTGTTATTACGCCATAAAATAATGGGCCTTTTGTTGTGTTGATCAAGTAAAGTTAATGTTATTGGGGCATGGTCTGACCATGTGATATTTTCGATTGATGCCGAATGGATTAAATGGAGTGTGTGGAGGTCTGTGATGGCTAGGTCGATTCTTGTGTATAATTTGTGGGGGGCTGAGAAAAAGGTATAATCTCTTTCTATGGCATGTGTGCATCTCCATGAATCATATAGCGATTCTGTATGTAAGAAATTTTTGAGAGTTGGGTTTTTGCTACGTGTGGGCTCGGACCGGTCTAATGAGGAGTCGGGGACTAGGTTAAAGTCGCCAAGCAATAGCAGTCTGCCCTGGCGGACCAGGTTAATTTTTTCATCAGTTTCCGCATAAATAGTAGTTGACCCTTATTGGGTGCATAAAGAGAAACAATAGTGTACAGTACATTATTCAGTGTACAAACTAAAATGATAAAGCGACCATAAGGGTCAGTAATTGTGTCCTGTGAAGCGAAGGCAATAGATTTGTTTATTGCAATAGGAACTCCATTTTGTTTTGTGCTTGCATTAGCAAAAAACACATGGGGGTATCGCCGATGGGTACAGTTCGGAGGTTTATTCGCTGTGAAGTGGGTCTCTTGTATGCTGAGGACTTCTCCTTTAAGTCTTTCTGCTTCAGCCCACATGAGGCTGCGTTTGAAAGGGCTATTAAGGCCTTTCACGTTCATGGAGATGAACTTAATGGGCATAATGGGGTTTTATCATTGCTGATGTAAGTCTGAAGTTCGTGTTCAGAAGTTGCATTGGGTGGAGGAGCAAAAGGTTTCCACCTACCTCAGTGGATGGGTACCACTTTATGTTGTTTTTGGTGTCCACTCTTGGTAAAACATGTTCAGGCTGTACAGTGCGGAAGGGGATCTTGGATCCAGATGTTGCAAGGCACGGTAAAGATGGGTGTTGAAGTAAGGGTGACTGGTATGAACAGCTGTTTAAGCACCTGGTATGAATAAAGATAACAGAACAAACAACGGAGAAAACATAAAAAACATAAAAAAGAACCTGGAACAATTCACAGGAACCAGTAGCAGGGCATCCTGCAGATTCCTTGAGAGAGGGTAGTGTGGTGTAGGTCTATTTCCACAGTATGGGGATAACCACATAGGCCTGTTGATGTGTTGGCCTGTAGGACATACATTGTTGCTAGGAGAAGGATGAGTCGCTTTAGATAGATGTATCATGCGGACCATTCTTGTCTGAGCTTCGATGGGCCTCGTCGGTTTTCATGCGCAGGTTCGGCTGGCAGTATGCCCCAGGCTTTCAGGTATTTGAGGCCAGCTTCTAGAGAGAATACGTTATACACTTTGTCGCGGTGAGTTACAATCAGTTTTGATGGGGTCCCCCATTGATATTTAATATCGTGATTTCTTAGCGCTTTAGTGACTGTGAGGAGTTTTTTTCTGTGTTGGATGGTGGCTTGTGATAAGTCATTATATAGAGCCACTCCCGTGTATTGTCCTTCTAAATGAGGGTTTTTGCGGATAGCTCTCATGGCCTTTTCTTTAGCATGATAAAAGTGGATTCTGGCTAGAACATCCCGTGGGGTAGAGCTGGGCAGAAAGGTTGGCTTGGGTAGTCTGTGAGCTCTGTCGATGGTCAGTTCCATCTCGCTCGCTTTTGGGACAAGGATATGAAGTAGCTGGCGCAGATATGTATGCAAATCTGTGTTGGGTATGGATTCCGGTATTCCACGGAATTTTATATTGTTTCTGCGGCTACGATCTTCTAAATCTGCGATTTTAGTCGCAAAACGTTGCAACTCTGTTTGCTGGTCATGATAGGCTCCCACAATGTCATTGTGAGCAGCACAGGTTTCATCAAGTTTGCATTCCACATGTTCTACCCTTTGCTGCAGTTCTAATCTGTTTTTATGGGGGTTAATGCTTTCTTCATGTCAAAATGCATAGAGTCCCTAAGGGAGATCAGCATCTCCTTCATATCAGTAATGGAGACTAGCTGGGAGGAGGAGGGGAACTGCTCTAGTGTGAGCTGCGGAGCATGTGTCTGTGCTTGTTCTTCCTCCATGTCTGACTCCTCTCCTGTGTTACTGTATTGTCTGGCCTTTTTAGATTTGATTGGGCTGCGATTTGTGGGGCTGTCGGGGGGTGAATGTGGAGACTCCTCTGTGTTTTTAAGGTAGATTGCTGTACCTACCGAAGTGGCTGATGAGCTGGAGCTTGAGGAGAGGTCTTCTGCTGATGCGGCCTGTGAAGAAGGGACTCCGCCTTCTTGGGCTCCCTTGTCATTTTTGGCTGAGAAGAAATCAGTTAATTTTTGAGGAGCCGCGCGGTGCGAGCTCCTCTTTCTCTGCTCCCCGATGCAGGTGTCGGTAGCGTGTCTGCTGACATCTTGTAGGCTCACCCTTCGGTCGTTGCTCGTCGCTGTATGTCCCGAGGTCCGGAGCTCCGTTAATGTGTGACCATCACTGTCGCCGGCTAGCCACGCCCCCCGATGAAATGGTATTTGAATACGGTTTCATCATAACTTATTATTTTATTATTATTTTACTATTTTTTGTGGATAAAATAATGAGTTTGCCACTTCAATTCACTGATTGCGCAATACCCTTTTCATATCCAGTCAATATAATATAATAAAATATAGACAGTCATTTGTGTCCACTGAATATGTCAAACATAAACTGAATTGGATCATGATTAACAGCAAACTCACATGTGCCCTCAATAACACACAAACTAAATTTGAAAGATGTGAGACCAATGCAGTCTATGTTGTTAACATAAAAACATAAATAAAAATTTGTGCTTGGTAAATAAAAGAAAAAACAACCAGCCGCCAGCAAAAATAGGGCTTGATGGTACCCAAAAACAGAATTGAAAAAAATATATATCATGCAGCGCTAGTTAGTATCACAGTTCATATATCAAAGTCCATAATAGATGATCACATCAGCAAAAGGATAAGGAGTGAAGTCCCAATACCTTCAAAAAATACATGTAAATGTATAATAACACAAATAAATGTGCAAAGCAGTGCTGAAAACAACACTAGAGTCCTATATAGTGTCTGCCTCTAAATATCTTATCCCAGTCAATGGGTGAAGCGTTAAACAATTAAGTCCATATATAATCCTAAAATAGCCTTCATGTGTGAATCCGCAAACTTCATATACCGTCACCACACAGCGTGAAGAGTGGGGGATTCCACCTATTGTAAAAAACTCACCAGAGAGTATATATAAAATTGGCCATATCTAAAATCCTTGTATGTCAGGAACAGTATCCAACCACACATCATCTACTCTGCTGCATGGCACCAAGTGAGTATACAATCTCCTGTTATTGTGGCTTAAAGCGGAGGTCCGAGGGCTAAAAAAAAAAATTAAAAGTCAGCAGCTACACATACAGTAGCTGCTGACTTTTAATATTAGGACACTTACCTGTCCTGGAGTCCAGCGATGTCGGCACCCACCGCCGATCTTCGGATCGGGGGACGGTGCAGCCGCCTCCATCGCGGGTAAGGGAACCCGGACGTGTAAGCAGTACAGCTTCACGCCGGGCACCTTACCGCGCATGCGCGAGCTCTGCCACGCTCTGCTACTGGCCAGGCGGCCAGAAGCAGAGCGAGCAGGGAGGAGGGAGCCGGGCTGCTGACGTCAGCGGCCGCGTCCGCCGGCCAGAGCTCCCGGATGTGTGGAAAAGGACACCTGTCTAAAGACAGGTGTCCTCTTCCCCCTCCCCCCCGAAAGGTGCCAAATGTGACACCTGAGGGGGGGTGGAATCCAACCAGCGGAAGTTCCACTTTAGGGTGGAACTCCGCTTTAAGACACACGGAAAAGGCTCCGACTCAGCTGTACTGCACCTTGATGTGTATCTTGAACAAAGGGTACACATTTATTAATTACCCATAAAAATGACCCCCTCTCAGGGTGTGCACTTACATCAAATTATTATAAAACACAGCATTAAGATCATACAAACATAGCTTAAGATCAGTCAGGGCGTTTCCTTCTCACCGCTCGCTGAGCTCATGTAACCGGCGGTGTTCCCGGTTGAAGGAGCATCTTATTGACTGACAGGCAAGCCGCGTGGTCACGCTCTGATGCGTTTGTCATCACTTCGTCAGAGGACGCCACATCAGATTGGATGATGTGCGGTTGGCTACCGTTCCTGACATATAAGGATTTCAGATATGGGCAATTTTATATCTACTCTCTGGTGAGTTTTTTTACAATAGGGGGAATCCACCACTCACCACGTGTGGTGACGGTATATGAAGACCGTGGATTCACACATGATGGCTATTTTAGGATTATATATGGACTTAATTGTTTAACGCTTCACCCATTGATTGGATAAGATATTTGGAGGGGGACACTTTATAGGACTCTAGTGTTGTTTTCAGCGCTGTTTTGCACATATAGTATATTTGTGTTATTATACATTTACATGTGTTTTTTGAATGTTTTGATTATTTACAGCAGCTGCTTTAATGCTTAATGCTTTAATGATTTAATGATTATGTACAGCACTGCTTCTATGAGTGGTTTTTATATTTTCTGCATTCAGTTTGTTGAGTAAGGCTCATCAATAGCGCTGATTTTAATTTTCACCCAATCCTAGTGGTTGGTGATTTTGGGTTCAGAAGTCCCAACACCGTCTGGTGAAGTAACACCTTGGTGTACAAAAAACAGGGGCAATCCTGCTTACCAGAACGAGTGGGCTCTAAAGCTATAAAGAGCCAGATGCACCAAAAAAGAAAGCCCAAGGGATACACCATCGTCCCACTCAAAGATGAAGTCTCCTCCTCCTAATAGGGAATGATCCGCTCCAGGAATGAGGTTAAATTACCAGAGTAATATATACGAACCAGCATTAAAAGAACTCAGAGGGATAAAAGTAGCCACAATAGTGTAATACATTCTTAAAAAAGGAATCTATTTAATAAAAGGTAAACTCACATGTCAATGGTAAAAAATGCGCATATAACAAGTTGAAAATCTCGGTACAAAGGCGTGCCTGCGTCGTCCAAATGGCCTTATGAGCATTTTTTACCACAAAATTAGAACTCTAAGCCAATTAGAATCAAAATGGATATACCGTATATACTTGGGTATAAGCCGAGTTTTTCAGCTCATTTTTTGTGCTGAAAAAGACCCCCCTCGGCTTATACCCGAGTCAGTGTCTGTGGGTGATCAGTAGTTTCACATTAAACAGAGCCGTGCTGCTTCTAAGAGCCGTTTTGTGCTTGTAACTGTGACTAAACACATTGGGATGTAGAGAATGCTGAGAGAGGTGTCAGATTTTCAGCTTGATGTCAGCAGGTGGGTGGGACAAGCTGATGTTAGCTGTTCAGTCCCGCCCACCTCCTGATCTCAGTGAAGAGCTGCAGCTCTCTCTCAGCATTCTCTACATTCCAATGTGATTTGTCACACTTACAAAGCACAGAACGGCTCTGTTTAATGTGAAACTACCTTACTCATCCCTTATGTGTTCTGGCTACAGTCTCTGTGTCCTGGCTAATATCCCTGTGTCCTGGCTAATATCCCTGTGTCCTGGCTAATATCCCTGTGTCCTGGCTAAAATCCCTGTGTTCTGGCTAATATCCTTGTGTCCTGGCTAATATCCCTGTGTCCTGGCTAAAATCCCTGTGTTCTGGCTAATATCCCTGTGTCCTGGCTAATATCCCTGTGTCCTGGCTAATATCCCTATGTCCTGGCTAATATCCCTATGTCCTGGTTAATATCCCTGTGTCCTGGCTAAAATCCCTAAAATCTGGCTCCCTGTCCCTGTGTTCTGGCTGCTGCATTTCCCACCCTAGGCTTATACGCGGGTCAATACGTTTTCCCATATTTTTTGGGCAAAAGTAGGGGGTCGGCTTATACACGGGTCAACTTATACACGAGTATATACGGTACCTTATGAACACTTTCACTGCATATGGATTAAATAAAGAATTTTATCTCAACTGTTTCATTAGCGACTTCTGATCTGTACCAATACCTGCACAATCCTCGTCCAAATATGGCATTAGTACCTCCAAATGCTCCCCAATAAGACACACAATTTCCACATATCTCTTATAAAATCCGATGCATACCAGCAAGACCAAGAAATAAAAGATTAAATGATATGAGGTTAAACCATAAAATATGTGGGAATATCCAATTTACTGCAAAGAAAAGTAGACAGAATCCAGTTTTAAAACAATTAATTCACAGGTATACAACACCCACATTACTTGTCATGAAATCATGATCTGTCTATTCATCTAAAGAAAGGGAGGATTATACTGCACCAACCTGTAATAAATAATATGCTTGTAACCATGTAAGTGGACACTTCCAATCACCTAGGCTCCGGTGTTCAATATACGTAAATACATAAGTGATCCCTTTAATACATATTCGCTTAGACAATCCTAGCAAATCATTACTCAGTTTTCTTGCGATTAGCCTGTGTTTAAGATACCAATTATAACTGCACCCTAATCATCTTTACAAACTCGAGATCATATCCCTAAAAAACAAAAACTCATACATTTACATGGCCGCCGTATCATGAATAGAATTAACCATCTACAAGAAAATGGCTGACAACAACATTGCATTCAAAAGAGATAGGGCTCCAAGAAAATGGCTGCCAATAGCATTATACATAAACACATACAGGACTTCAAGAAAATGGCCAACGCAACTCATACAACTTAGAGACTATAAAAAGACACCTGTCATGAAACCACAGTAAATATTCTGTCATAAAACCACAGCAAACATTCATGTCTTATCTGTTGCGTACCTTGCTGCATATGTCCAGTTAAAGGCCGGACCTCCCTCACCTGTGTGCTTGAGTAGGCCCTCCTCAGCTGGTCTACACCCCAGGCCCTAATTGGGAACATGATATAACACCTGGCAGTGCAAGCCTGCATTGCTGATCAATGTTTGTCCATGTTTGGCTCCAGGGGCCCCTCTTCCCGTATCACTCACTAGCCGCAGTCAGCTATAGGTCCACAGCCTTAGTGGTATGCTTCACAACCCTTGGTGCGATTCACACTCCAGCGGTGCGCACCTGTTACCTGACCCCAGGCGCCGTGACAACACCTCTATACACCCCATACCATTCCAGTTTAAGAAGTCACGTGATGCGTGACGTAACACGTAGGGCGGTAGCAGAGGTGACCGGAAGATACACAGTTATACAGACGAGCTCGCCACTCGTGGATATAGGATGGCTACTCGTTTTTTAAATGTGAGTTTTAACAACACTGTTTTTCATAAAGTTGTTTTAAACGTCACTACACCAAGAGAGTATTTTGGTTTCATTTATACAGTGGGTACGGAAAGTATTCAGACCCCCTTAAATGTTTCACTCTTTGTTATATTGCAGCCATTTGCTAAAATCATTTAAGTTAATTTATTTTCCTCATTAATGTACACACAGCACCCCATATTGACAGAAAAACACAGCATTGTTGACATTTTTGCAGATTTATTAACCACTTGCCAACCGTCAATCGGCAATTGACGGCGGAAAAGTGGCTCTGTAATGCGGATCGCCGTCATCTGACGGCGGCCGTGTGATCGCGCCTAGTGAGCGCGCGCCGCCGGAGGCGCGCCCGCGCGCTCACTGTGTCCGGGGAGGGCCGGGGAGCGGGTGCGGCGGCTTCGATTGCCGCCGGCTACCCGCGATGGCCCCCCCCGGAGCGAAGGAGCGGAGGTCCCTGTAAGTAAACACGGACCTCCGCTCTGTCAAGGGGGAAGGGCTGTGATCACAGCCTTCCTGTACATGAAGGCTGTGACCACTTCCCTTCCCCTGTTAGGGCAGTCCCCCCACAGTTAGAACACGCCCAGGGAACATAGTTAACCCTTAGAGCACCCCCTGCAGGTTAACCCCTTCACTGCCAATGACATTTAAACAGTAATCAGTGCATTTTTATAGCACTGATCGCTGTATAAATGCCAATGGTCCCAAAATGGTGTCAAAATGGTCCGACATGTCCGCTGAAATATCGCAGTACCGCAAAAAATCGCAGATCACCGATATTATTAGTAAAAAATAAAAAAAAAATAAAAACCCCAAAAATGAATTCTCATCACCCGTAAACGCGACCACTTTTGCGCAAACCAATCAATAAACGCCAATTGAGATTTTTTTTATCGCAAATATGTGGAAGAATATAAATCGGCCAAAAACGGTGAAAAAAAGTTTTTTTATATTTTTTTTTTTGGATTTGTATTTTAACAAAAAGTAAGAAATTTGGGTTTTTTTGCAAAATTGTCGCTCTTCTTTTGTTTATAGCGGCGATCAGAAATGACGCAGAGGGGATCAAATACCACCAAAAGAAAGCTCTATTTGTGGGAAAAAAAGAACGCAAATTTAGTTTGGGTACAACGTCGCACGACCGCGCAATTGTCAGTTAAAGGGACGCAGCGCCGAATCGCAAAAAGGGCTCCAGTCCTAAAGCTGGAAATCCTTCCGGTCCTTAAGTGGTTAAAAAAGAAAAACTGAAGTATCACATGGTCCTAAGTATTCAGACCCTTTGCTGTGACACTCATATATTTAACTCAGGTGCTGTCTATTTCTTCTGATCATCCTTGAGATGGTTCTACGCATTCATTTGAGTCCAGCTGTGTTTGATTATACTGATTGGACTTGATTAGGAAAGCTACACACCTGTCTATATAAGACCTTACTGCTCACAGTGCATGTCAGAGCAAATGAGAATCATAAGGTCAAAGGAACTGCCTGAAGAGCTCAGGAACACAATTGTGACAAGGCACAGATCTGGCCAAGGTTACTAAAAAAATTTTGCTGCACTTAAGGTTCCTTAGAGCACAGTGGCCTCCATAATCCTTAAATGGAAGACATTTGGGACGACCAGAACCCTTCCTAGAGCTAGCCATCCGGCCAAACTGAGCTATCGGGGGAGAAGAGCCTTGGTGAGAGAGGTAAAGAAGAACCCAAAGATTACTGTGGCTGAGCTCCAGAGATGCAGTCGGGAGATGGGAGAAAGTTGTAGAAAGTCAACCATCACTGCAGCCCTCCACCAGACGGGGCTTTATGGCAGAGTGGCCCGACGGATGCCTCTCCTCAGTGCAAGACACATGAAAGCCCGCATGGAGTTTGCTAAAAAACACCTGAAGGACTCCAAGATGGTGAGAAATAAGATTCTCTGGTCTGATGAGAATAAGAGTGCTCAGGACCTCAGACTGAGCCGAAGGTTTACCTTCCAACAAGACAATGACCCTAAGCACACAGCTAAAATAACGAAGGAGTGGCTTCACAACAACTCCGTGACTGTTCTTGAATGGCCCAGCCAGAGCTCTGACTTAAACCCAATTGAGCATCTCTGGAGAGACCTAAAAATGGCTGTCCACCAACGTTCACCATCCAACCTGACAGGACTGGAGAGGATACAAGGAGGAATGGCAGAGGATCCCCAAATCCAGGTGTGAAAAACTTGTTGCATCTTTCCCAAAAGACTCATGGCTGTATTAGATCAAAAGGGTGCTTCTACTAAATACTGAGCAAAGGGTCTGAATACTTAAGACCATGAGATATTTCAGTTTTTCTTTTTTTAATAAACCTGCAAAAATGTCAACAATTCTGTGTTTTTCTGTCAATATGGGGTGCTGTGTGTACATTAATGAGGGAAAAAAATTAACTTAAATGATTTTAGCAAATGGCTGCAATATAACAAAGGGTGAAAAATTGAAGGGGGTCTGAATACTTTCCGTACCCACTGTATCTATCGGGAGAATAAGGAATTATTTCTATACAAACACTGTGGGATCCAGGCCACCAGCACAGGGAGCAGAGGGCTGAGCAGGCGCATAGGGGACCCCTAGAGGCAGATTGGAAAACCATCTTTACAAAGAAACCTTTATGTGCTACAGATCTAGCACATCACAGGAAGGAAGAGGAACAGCCACTTTATTTTATTACAGCATATTTACTGCACATTGGTGAAGGGAACTCTCACAGCTCCAAGATAAAGACACAAAATATAAAAAGATTTTATAGGCAATGTCAAATATATGTAATAATTAGGAATGGGCCCACAGTTCGAGTCGAACGTCAAATTTAGAACATTATGGGGCGTTCTCAGCGACTTCACTGCCATGGAGCGCCCCATAATGCATTGCGCGCAGATGGCGCACACAGCTCCTCCCCATTGGGAGGGCTCCCACCATCTGCACACTTTTTTCTTTGACAGTTTATTTATATGGCAGGGCAGGGCCACCCGGTGACGTAAGTGAGGGACCCTGCCCCTTCTGACGTCATGTGACGTCAGAGGGGGCAGGTCACACGTTTACATCACCGGGTGGCCCCGCCCTGCCATATAAATAAACTGTCAAAGCAAAGAGTGTGCAGACGGCGAGAGCCCTCCCATGAAGGAGGAGCTGTTTCGGGGATTTTTTTTTTCTGGGTCCGTCGCACACCGTTATTGACGATGAATTACAAACAGAGAACACCTTTTTAATAAAGGACTTATCCTTAATTGTCTCTTGTGGTTTTTTCTTTTTTGACACTAATTCACATAGTGGTGGCGGGATCTGGGGGCCTCCTTATTAAAGGGGGCTTCCAGATTCCAATAAGCCCCCCTCCCGCAGACCCCCACAACCACAGCCCAGGGTTGTGGGTAAGAGGCTCTTGCCCCCCAAAGCACCCATACTCCCTATGTTGAGGGCATGTAGCCTGGTACGGTTCAGGGGGGGGAGCACTCTCCCACCTCCCCATCCTGGCCGGCCAGTTGCATGCTCGGAGGATAAGAGTCTGGTTTGGATTTTAGGGGGAACCCCATGTCAATTTTTTTTTAAATTTTGCCACGGGGTTCCCCTTAAGATCCATACCAGACCCGAAGGGCCTGGTATAGGCTGGGGAGGGGGGGGGGGGCCTACACCATAGGCTGGGAGCCGGCAATACATTGTAGCCGCGAGTGGTTTTAAATGACAATTGTTCCTTTACAAATGTCATCTTGCTCTGGCACTGTTCTAAACATCACAGGGGTGTGCCATTTTACAGGCAGACTAAGGGAACCCCCCAGGCACATTATTTAAAGGAATCTTTCATTTTTATTGTTTCACTTTAAGCATTATTAAAATCACCGCTCCTGAAAAAACTATCGATTTAAAAACTATTTTTTGAATTGATACTTTTCCCCTAGGGCAGGACCCGGGTCCCCATGCACTTTTTATGGCAATAACTTGCATATAAGCCTTTAAAATGAGCACTTGCCTGTTTGCATGTTCTGGTGCGAACAGAACCGAGGGGGGGGTGAGTTTGGCCCAATCCTAGCTATAATTTATGTTTTTGTATTATTAATTGAAGCTCACTATACTGTATTTTTAATCTGAGTGTCCAGCCTTGAGACACATGTTGTCATATTTTACGTGAGCTTTTATTACCTAATTTACTTAATGTTTATTTGAATTGTTTGCACATTACGATTTGCACAACTGTAATGTTAACACTTATTTTTAAGCCTTTATTTACTTATAAGCTGGTTTCCACAAGCACCTTATTTTCAAATATATAAGCAAACAGATAGCGCTCCACTACCTTTTCACACATCTACCATAGAGCCTGTATTACTAAGCCCCTGTGGGTAGGGCGAAACATGTCAGAGGGCATGGCTTATGGAGTGGTGCAAGGATGAGGCCATCTCACACATAATAACAACATAGACTGGACTGGGAAAGCGGAAATTTTTCTAAGCATAGAAACTGGTATGTGAGCTGCTCAGGCTTTAAAAGTGGTTCAAGTCCTTGATCCACTGATGTGAGCGCTGGCTCGGGAGGGAACTTGTCCCGGCTCCTACCATCACTATATATAGAAGAGAATCTCCCTGTAGCCGCACATCGAAACATAAATCTTGAGTGTATGGCAACTTCAGCCTGGGCTTCAATCATCCTCCCCTCTGAGCTTAAACATGGGGAGTTTTTCTAAAAATACTTTACACTAGTGGATGGTGATATTTCATGCCGGAACCTCATTCCTAAGTACTGTACCAGCAGGACAATATATACAGTATCTTCCTTTTTTGCTTAGTGTGGCACTACTAGTATACATGAGACCAATGGATAAAATACTTGTCACTTGTGTGAGACCCCAGAGGAACTGACCCCTTCCTTCTGCTTCTGATTCCAGGCTCCTCTCCCTCTTTTTTCCTTCTTTCTTTTCTCTCTCTCTGTAATGGGGTCTTACCAATTATAAATGCAGGTCTTTTGGTCCTCTCCTTTCCTCTAACTTCAAATTTTGGAGTGGGGGTGAATCAAGTAGATTAGTCCATTATAATTGTTTATGATATTGTAATAACAACTTCTATCAGATAACAATGTATATTCAGAATTACATTTTTTGTTGTGATTGAAAAGATGTTTATTAATCCATATCTACATCTAAAATGTATAATATCATTGGAAATGTGATTGACTTGTGAATGATTTCTGTTGGTGGGTCTTAAAAAAAAAACTTTAAAAACAGATTGAAATATTATGTATAAAATAAATAAAATTAATAATTCTGATGTAAAGACTAAATGTATCTGATTTGTCAACAATAATTTACATGGCGCTCTCACAGCTGGGACACTAAGATATATGAGAAATGGTGGTTCACAAAAAATATTTCTATAAATAAAATCCAAAAAATAGTCCAGAACAATTTGTCCAAAGAGATTTAGTCCAAGAAGGATTAAAAACCAATAAAATTGTTCAATGTATTGACCTATTGGGAATTTATATAGTAGGTCAAGGGGGTGGGGGGATGCAAGATGGTCCACTTAGATGGGCTGCCAGCTGCACAGAGCTAGAAGTAACTCTTTTACAAACAAAAGGGAACAAGATAGCGGCGCCTTCTAAGCGCAGCATTAAAAACTGTAAACTCATCACACTCACAAACATAAGATGTAAATTCACATTACAGGCGGGATCTTCCACTTTGCTATCCAGGGTACAGGGCAGGTGTCTTCTGTGAATGAGACTGGCTGATTGACTGGTCTCGCCGGTGGCTCACAGGTCTCTGTTTGTGGTGTATAGACGCTCACACGTCCCTGGATGGCGTCACTTCCAGGTGCACATCAGCGGGTACGTCGCTTCGCGTTCAGAGCATCCGTGCTCCCTCTGCAGGCTAGATGGAATGCTAACATGGGTCTAATAAATACTATGTGTGATTATAGCTACCATGGTGACCGATGAACGGTCAAAATACAACGGTGAAAAGGCAAGCGGAGGATAACAATTATATTTACATGAAATATAGATATAAAATATATATTTAAAAGCTAATAATAATAATAATCCCTTTTAAATAATTTAAAAAACACATACATATAAAAAAAGGAAAAAAGGGGTATACAATTAATGTATTATTAAACATTAATTACTTACAGATATCACCCTGGATATTGTAAGGGGCCAAAATTGTATATCTGAAATATCAAACATATATAATTTGTATTTGATGGCCAGATTAATATTGCACAAATGTAAAGAAAATAGTGGTAAAAAGTAATAAAAATAGTGATGTAATTTCATAAGGATAATAATAAATAATTGTTGTCAGGAGTCCAGAAATATTCCTCTGGCATACAAACAATTGTGCCCATTGCCTTACATGGAGGATTCCCTCTAGTGTCTTCGTTTGTGGAACAAGACTGGAATTGCAATGAGGATGGAGCATTGTGGGATTTGTTGTGTGGTGAGACGAAACAGTCAGCGGACTCTGGTATGAAGGACTCTATTTCCCATTGGGCTGCGCTGCATTGGAGGCTTCTGGGAGGTGCAATGCTTTGTAGGAAGAACTTATTGTGGGAGGAAAAGCTGTCAGCAGTCTCTTGGTGTGGCGTGATCGATCAGTGAGCAACCCTGTGCGCTTCTGTGATCTGTGTGCAATTTCAACAAGTGTTCCTTAAATTGTTTGGGTAAAATATAATGACTTTTAACTTTTCTGCCTCACTGTGAGCAGATCCTCTCTACAATGCTTTTATTGTCCCATTTGTTTGTCCCCCTCCCCAAGAGGGCTAGAAGCTAGGCTTCTGAGGTTTTCTAGTCCCAGCCAACTGTCCTGTGGCAAATGAGGACAGCAGCTGGGGCTTGACACAGGCTGAGTTCACTGGGTCAGAGCAAGGAAAGGACTATGGGACCAACATCTTTACACAGAACCTAGGTATGTCCAGAGGGTCCTGTTGGTGAATCGGTGGTATAATCAGATGGCACACAGTAAGAGACCCCTGATCTGCGCCTAGCAGCACTGGTGTTTGTCCGAGACTAGAACCTCTCTCATCCTACTTCCTATACCCAGTCAATAAAAACCCTATTTATGGGGTACAGGTGAATAATTTCCACCAAATCCAGTGAGCGCAAGGAATTTTTCCAGGATGATGTCCTTTCTATCCCTCAACTCAAGGAGACTAAGGCTTGCACTCCATCACAAACAAGGGTACATCTGCGGGACAAATGTGTTGGAGTTGATCTTGGATCATCAAGCCCTCCAGGTATCTTTATTCAGTCTTTTCATCCACTGCAAGAATGTGGTTCGTAAGTGGCTTACTTCTTCCATGTAGAAGTCTGCAGGTTCTTTCCGCTTCGATCTAGAATTCCTGCAGTATATTTCTGATGTCAATTGATACTTGATGTTTATAACATCCTTTGGCCTCATAATCATCATCTTTCTTATTTGGCAAGCGGTACTAATGACACGTTTTTTCAAAGGATAACTGTTGCAATTCTGACCTTTAAGAAATGTCCGTGACACTCAGAGCTATGCCCAAAGAGGAAAGTAACAACATTTTAAGGTTGTAGCTCTCAGAGAGGCAAATATTCTTTAGTGTCTTATTAGAGCATTTAGAGATTCAGCTTATTAATTTGAAATAGTTTGCATGACAATAAAAATGATTCCTAGAATCAGGTAAATATTAGGGAGGGGGCTGTGGGGGAAGCAGCACACAGAAGGTTTTTAGCTTCATGCATGGAATGCATTTTACAACCACTTTAAAGGAAATATAAATTAAGATAAACTGGAATTTAACATTCCGTGCATTGACATGCAAAAAAAGTGTAAAAGAAACTTCCATGTTGAAAAGTAAATGATTTTGAGAACATACAGTATCTCACAAAAGTGAGTACACCCCTCACATTTTTGTATATATTTTATTATATCTTTTCATGTGACAAGACTGAAGAAATGATCCTTTGCTACAATGTAAAGTAGTGAGTGTAAAGCTTGTATAACAGTGTAAATTTGCTGCCCGTCAAAATAACACAACACACAGCCGTTAATGTCTAAACCACTGGCAACAAAAGTGAGTACATCCCTAAGTGAAAATGTCCAAATTGGGCCCAATTAGCCATTTTCCCTCCCTGGTGTCATGTGACTTGTTAGTGTTACAAGGTCTCAGGTGTGAATGGGGAGCAGGTGTGTTAAATTCTGTGTTATCGCTCTCACTCTCTCATACTGGTCACTGGAAGTTCAACATGGCACCTCATGGCAAAGAACTCTCTGAGGATCTGAAAAAAAGAATTGCTGCTCTACATAAAGATAGCCTAGGCTATAAGAAGATTGCCAAGACACTGAAACTGAGTTGCAGCACGGTGGCCAAGCCCATACAACATTTTAGCAGGACAGGTTCCACTCAGAACAGGCCTCGCCATGGTCAACCAAAGAAGTTGAGTGCCCATGCTCAGCGTCATATCCAGAGGTTGTCTTTGGGAAATAGACGTACGAGTGCTGCCAGCATTGCTGCAGAGGTTGAAGGGGTGGGGGGGTCAGCCTGTCAGTGCTCAGACCATACGCCACACACTGCATCAAATTGGGGTGCATGGCTGTCGTCCCAGAAGGAAGCCTCTTCTAAAGATGATGCACAAGAAAGCCTGCGAACAGTTTGCTGAAGACAAGTAGACTAAGGACATGGATTACTGAAACCATGTCCTATGGTCTGATGAGACAAAGGTAAACTTATTTGGTTCAAATGGTGTCAAGCCGGTGTGGAGGCAACCAGATGAGGAGTACAAAGACAAGTGTGTCTTGCCTACAGTCAAGCATGGTGGTGGGAGTGTCATGGTCTGGGGCTGCATGACTGCTGCTGGCACTGGGGAGCTACAGTTCATTGAGGGAGCCATGAAAGCCAACATGTACTTTGACATACTGAAGCAGAGCATGATCCCCTCCCTTCGGAGACTGAGCGCAGGGCAGTATTCCAACATGATAACGACCTCCAAGACAACCACTGCCTGGCTAAAGAAGCTGAAGGTAAAGGTGATGGACTGGCCAAGCATGTCTCCAGACCTAAACCCTATTGAGCATCTGTGGGGCATCCTCAAATGGAAGGTGGAGGAGAGCAAGGTCTTTAACATCCACCAGCTTTGTGATGTCGCCATGGAGGAGTGGAAGAGGACTCCAGTGGCAACCTGTGAAGCTCTGATGAACTCCATGCCCAAGAGAGTTAAGGCAGCGCTGGAAAATAATGGTGGCCACACAAAACATTGACACTTTGGGTCCAATTTGGACATTTTTCACTTAGGGGTATACTCACTTTTGTTGCAAGCGGTTTAGACATTAATGGCTGCGTTTCTATATTGGCATTCATAAGAAGAGTTCCTGGTATGCTGTTATGTACTCTGCTCATAAATGCTAGCTGCGCCCTACACCCAAGGGTATGTACGTATGTACACCCTAATATTTAAGATGCCATACCAATAAAACCTTTAAATACCACATAAAATTAGCAACTTAAAAGGTCATAAACTTCACTTAAGTACTCAAATTACTTTGACATCAAACGCTAATGTTGATCAATAAATAAACGTTATGGTGCATTCAGTCTGTAATATTATTTTCAGCCTTAAAATAGGACATTGTAGGGATTCAAACTTTTTCTGCAAATATTTCAATCAAATGGACTGGCTGCTCTTCTTAAAGTGAATACCACATTCAAAGGGTTAACATTCAGCAAACAGTCCCATGGGTATTTTTTTTCCCAACTTCTTTATTCCTGCTGCTGCCTTTATGGGTCCCCACTTACCAGAGCAATGGACTTTATGCACTTTCGTTCCCCTTAGGGATAAATCAGTTTCAGGGCCGGCTCTACCAATAGGCGGAGTAGGCGGCTGCCTAAGGCGCACTGCCACCTAGGGCGCCTGGCCACTGTTGATCTGTCACTGGCTGCTCTGCATTGATTCATGTAAAAACTGACACTGTCTGACTGAGATAATGAGGTGGTTATCACATGCCATTTGCAAATGTATATAGAAATAGTGACTGATCTGCCAAATACCCCCCCACCCCCGTCCCCCGTGAGGCTGTATTTAATGTGCACAGGTGAGGCTGTATTGATTGGCGCTAGTGAGGCTGCATTTGATTGGCGCTGATCAGGCTGGGCAGGGGAAAGGGGGTGGAGTATAGCATAGGGGGGGGCGGCAAAATTAGGTTTCGCCTAGGGTGTCAAAAATCCTTGCACCAGCCCTGATCAGTTTTCCTCCGCCTTCCTCCTATTCAGCGTCCATGTAAGATGTTCTTATCAGCCATGTCTCATTCGGTATATGAAAGGACAAAGAAGAGCTCCATAGTGTAACACTGTTAAGCTTTATTACATGCCCCTTCCCCTAAAAGCATGCTTACATCAGTTAAAATTCAATATCACTTTTTTACATATAATGTAGTGTACATTACCATTCTCCTCTTCTCTCTTCACTTTTTTTGAAAGTTCCTGGGTGGAGGTACTAGGTGAAGTGCTGTCCTGTGTGTGATCGTAGCCGTGTGGTCACGTCCGGACGCATTTCGTCATCCCGACTTTCTCAATAGGCGTGGCCACACGTCACGGCTCGTGTTCATTTATACTGCTGCTCTGAATGCAATAGCTTTCAGCTGTAACTGTGGGTGGTCTCCCGCTCACTAGCTGCTTATGTTAATTTATGGTTTCTCTTCTTAAGTGTCTATTTGTCACTTTTCATGTAACTATGTTGCCAACATCTCCCGCTGTCCTTATATATTGTTTCCTATTACCCCGCAGTATAACTTTCGGTTATGCCTCAGCGCTGTTTGCTTTGGTATTAATTTTAATGGATTATTGTTCAATTTGTTCATACCGCCTTATTGTGTGATTAGTCATTGAGTGCGCTTGCTTCACCTTTATCAATTAACATATTAAAAAACAATACTTAATTTATAAAACATTGATTGATACTTAAAAACATCCATGTGCCACACACCTGTCGATCTCAGATCGTTGCAACCATTTTCAAGGTTTAAAATGAAAAAATGAAACAATGATCTTATGATTATTCTACACCGCCTCTTAATGTGCACTGTGGTTACATATAATTTCTTTACTATTATGTATTACTGGGGATTGCCCCAAACTTTTATTTTTATTTTTATTTTGTTTTTATTTTTTGCCAGGCACAACATGTGCTATATTACGGTTGATCCCGGATCATTTCCTAGTCATGGTACATTAATCTATCCCAAGGGGGCTCCTTGTATTGCACCATTTCATATGTCTACCCATCAATCATTCCTATTGTGATCGTTTTTCTGTATATTTTGAGTTTATATATCTGTACCTATGGTTTTAAGTTATAAACATTCCTGTTACAATCAATCACTGTGTGATGTATCTTAATATTTCTATACCCGTGGTTTTTAATACATGTTGTTACAATATCCGTTTCGGATTTGTGCTCAGATCTCTCTAATTGAGCATTTACTCCACCTGATTCTTTATTTTTCAGTTTTTCTTTGTTTTTTTATATATATACTTTTTCAAAAGGTTTCCTAGTAATGATAATTTCCCTAATTTTTGGTTTGTGTTATTTGTCAACTGCTTATTAACCACTTCTGTACCGAGCCTGTGTTTTGGGTTCAGTGTTTACGAGTTAAAATCAAGTTTTTTCCTATAAAATTACTTAGAATCCACAAACATTATATACTTTTTTTTCTAACACCCTAGAGAATGGCGGTCATTGCAAAACTTTATGTCGCACAGTGGTCTTCCAAGCATGCTTTTTTTTAAATAAATTAATTTTTTTTAGTTAAAAATAAGAAAACAGTAAAGTTAGGCCAATTTTTTTCCATATTGTGAAAGATAATGTTACGCCGAGTAAAATGATAGCTAACATGTCATGCTTCAAAATTGCGTCCGCTCGCGGAATGGCGACAAACTTTGCAGCTTAAAAATCTCCATTGGCGACTTTTAAAAAAATTCTACAGTTTAGTAGTTTTGAGTTACAGAGGAGGTCTAGTGCTAGAATTGTTGCTCTCACTCTAATGATCACAGTGATACCTCACATGTGTGGTTTGAACACTGTTTTCATATGTGGGTGGGACTTATGTATGCATTCGCTTCTGCACGCAGCTCACGGGGACTAGGCGCTTTAAATTTTTTTTTTATTTAATTATTTATTTTACTTTTTTACTTTTTATTTTTACACTGTTCTTTTTTTTTTTTTTTTTTAAATTGATCACTTTTATTCCTATTACAAGGAATGTAAACATTCCTTGCAATAGAAAAAAGCATGCCAGGGCCTCCTAAATACGAGATCTGGGATCAAAAAGACCTCCGATCTCATATTTACATTTAAATGTAAAAGAAAAAAAAATAATTTGAAAAAAATGACAGACCAAAAAAAAAATGGGCCCTTTAAGACCGTTGGGCAGAAGTGACTTCTGACGTAATTTCCGCCCTGCCGTATTATGGAGCCGAGTGAGCGGCTTCAGCCGCTCACTCGGCTCACGGACACTGGGGGGACGGATCCGATCATCTCCGCCGCTGCCGGCGGGTCCAGTAAGCGGCGGACATGACGGGAAAGAGGCAGGGGGGTACCTCTCCCGCCGCTGATAAAAGTGATCTCGCCGCAAATCTGCCGCTAAGACCACTTTTATCTTTTTCAGAATCGTCTGCTGAAAAAAACAATATCTGAATCAAAGGCAAAGGCAGCAATGTCATATGACGTCCACCTAAAGAGAAGTGGTTAATGTTCTCTAATTCTGATCGTTCGTAGATTGTACCGTGTATGGTTCCTTCTCCACCATCGGATGTACTTTGTTTTTTATTTTTATTTTATTTTATTTATTTTGTTTTACATCCTTACTCTTGCTGTTCCTGGATGGTGTCATATGTGACATTCCCCAGGTATTATCATATTTTGCTTTTGTTTTGTTTCTGTGCCTGGGTTTTGAGCTTGCTAGTGTAATTTTAATTTACTAGTAATATTTTCATTTATATGATCTTTCAGATGTTACTAGTTCTATTGCTGTTGTGTTCTCTAAGCTATTGAGAATTTTCACTAGCCCAAAGAATATTTCTTGGTAGATCCTTTTATATTTTAACTTTTTGGATAAATATGTAAAGGAATTATTATTTTCTGTGTCAGTAATCACTGAGAAAGCTGTTGACATCTATCTCTATGTTTAACCCTTTAGGGTATAAGGAATCAGTAAGATAAATCCAGTGGGTATCACTCTTCGATATTTCTCGTACTAGGTTGGCTCCCCTCCATGGGGCTTGTAGTCTGTCTATACCCCAGAACTTCAAGTCACTTGGGTCCTTGTTGTGTTTTTGTTTGTAGTGTAGCGAGACACTATGGTCCTTGAACCCCTTTTTTATATTTTGAATATGTTCTGGTCTTGAAAGACCTAGAAAAAATCAAACCAAAGAAGGAAGTAAACCCCAGGTATATAGAGGAAGGAATTAAGGCCTTGGAAAAAAGAAAAGAAATAATAATCAGACTGGCAGACAAGGGAGGGGGGTGGTAATAATGGATAAGACCTATTACCACGCCCAAATAGAAGAAATGCTCTCAGATGAACAAACATACAACAAATTAGTGAGAGACCCCACCTCACAATACAGGAAGGAACTAGAAAGTCTGGTAGAATATGTCTATTCTCAAGTGGTCACGTGAATGCTGTTTACTACCAGTGCTGGAGGGAGACTGGCACAGGACCAAGGATAAATGTGTCCTCTTCCATGGGCTTCAGGCGCCATCTTGAGAAAGCCTGTGACTAATGTTGACACAGAGTTCCCTCAAGAATTGGGTGGTCAATTTTGATGCAGAGGGCTATATAAGCTTTTACCAAACTTTGTTGCAGATTTCCAATTGTCTTTGAAAAAATAGCTGTTTGCTTAGCTGTGCCCTGTGCAGACGGATTCTGAATGGGGAAAGTTGCAATGCCTGCATTGCTTTAGAAGTAATTGACCTTTAGGGAGTATCTCACCAAAAATGAAATTTCTGTTGCAGATGATACATAAAATCTGAGTCATATTTTGTGCAGATTTCAGGAAAAAACAGTGAGGCAATCACACAATCATAAAATAACATTTTCAGAGGCCTTCAATACACCAATGGTGTACAGAACAACACCTTTTTGCCATACCACATTTCATTTTACAGAAAATTTCTGCAGATTAATGGACAGCTAACTTTTAAAAACATTAAAGTGGTTGTCAAGTCATGACATTATTATAGGCTTACCTGTAGGTCCCGGGAATATCTCCTAAACTTGCACCGTTTAGGAGATATTCCCTGTATCTGCATGTGCCGACGTCATCGGCACATGCACAGTGAAGAAGTAGCCCGACTGGGCTGCTTCTTCACTAAGTGTGGCGTAAATTATGGCTCCCGTGCGCATGCGTGGGAGTGACGTCAGCGTGGCTCCTGCTAATCACAGCGCTGGAGTCCGAACACAGCATGACGCCGTTCACAGCGGTGCTCGGGGACCGATGAAACGGCGTCGATCTAAGGTAAGCATTTCATAATGAGCTAGTATGCGATGCATACTGGCTCATTATGCCTTTCTCTTGCAGGTGTTTTTTTATTCTCCACCCCCCCCTCCCCCCCAAGCCTTGACAACCACTTTAAATATAGGTTGTGTAGCAATTGTATATGTCGTATTATTTGTTTTATCTGGTACATTTTTTCCCACAAACGTTGAGTTGCCCATCAACCAAATACAAACTTATCTTGAATGGGCATGAGTGCCCAAATAAGTTGGGTAAAATATGGGACTATTGGCTGGAGAAGATTAATTCTGTGTCTTAGTTGGACATGCTACCTTGCTTGTAGGGGTTGTTTTTAGTGGAAAGGGGATGAGAGTGACATGAGTGAATGGCTGTCTGTTTGTGTCGTTACTGCTGTTGTTGATGCTGTTTTTGGCATTGACTGTACAAACTCATTACTTGCTCTTCATTCATTTTCTATGAAAAAAAAATACAATTAAAAAAAAATATTGAATTTGTGGCTAGCTTAGTGCTATTTGATAATTTCAGAATTTAAGAATTCAAGTCTAAACTAACTGTACCAAGTCCAAATATAGCCTAGTCAAAGAAGCATACTTCTAAATCCTTATCTTCCTCTAAGCTTCTTGGCCTTCTTGGGGAATTTAAAATGTTGGCATCAAGACCTATTCATATCAAGTTGTGCCAATTGTTGGCCTGTGAGATCAATCATTGAAATAGTTAAAAATAACTGCAATGTGCAAGGTACTTGTATTTCTGCCTCACAAGGTATTTCATCCGCATTCCTCCCTCTAAAACATCCATGTCTCAAAATAATTTTTAACACCGTTTTAACTTCTCTATCCCTGTACATTATAAGGAATGTAAATCACGAGTTGGCAAATTGATGGTGCTATTTTCAGCTTCCACTTTTTTAATCTCTAGAATAAATAGCTGTCACAGGATCAGGGTCCATTTTTTACAATTCTTTAGTTTTCACTTAATTTTGAAACAAATATAAAGTTAACAGGACAACAAGATGGCAAATAGCATTACATTGGTTCAAAGAACAATGACATGTAAACAAATGCAAAAGGAAAAAAGGTTATCCAATACTTGTTTCTATGGTGTGCTGGCCAAGCACATAGAACAGAAGAAGAAAATAAATTAGCACGTATAAAGTAATTTTAAGATCAAATAATAAAAAAATATATATGAATATAGTACACAGTATCTCACAAAAGTGAGTATATTCCTCACATTTTTGTAAATATTTTATTATACCTTTTCATGTGACAACACTGAAGAAATGACACTTTGCTACAATGTAAAGTAGTGAGTGTACAGCTTGTATAACAGTGTGAATTTGCTGTCCCCTCAAAATAACTCAACACACAGTCATTAATGTCTAAACTGCTGGCCTGTCAGGGCTCAGACCATACGCCGCACACTGCATCAAATTGGTCTGCATGGCTGCCGTCTCAGAAGGAAGCCTCTTATAAAGATGGTGCACAAGAAAGCCTGCAAACAGTTTACTGAGGACAAGCAGATTAAGGACATGGATTACTGGAACCATGTCCTGTGGTCTGAGGAGACCAAGATAAACATATTTGGTTCAGATGGTGTCAAGCGTGTGTGGTGGCAACCAGGTAAGGAGTACAAAGACAAGTGTGTCTTGCCTACAGTCAAGCATGGTGGTGGGAGTGTCATGATCTGGGGCTGACGGCACTAGGGAGCTACAGTTCATTGAGGGAACCATAAATGCCAACATGTACTGTGACATACTGAAGCAGAGCATGATCCCCTCCCTTTGAAGACTGGGCCGCAGGGCAGTATTCCAACATTATAATGACCCCAAACTCACCTCCAAGACAACCACTGCCTTGCTAAAGAAGCTGAGGGTAAAGGTGATGGACTGGCCAAGCATGTCTCCAGACCTAAACCCTATTGAGCACCTGTGGGGCATCCTGAAATGGAAGGTGGAGGAGCGAAATGTCTCTAACATCCACCAGCTCCGTGAAGTCATCATGGAAGAGTGGAAGAGGGCTCCAGTGACAACCTGTGAAGTTCTGGTGTACTCCATGCCCAAGAGGGTTACGACTGTGCTGGAAAATAATGGTGGCCACACAAAATATTGACACTTTGGGCCCAATTTGGACATTTTTACTTAGGGATGTACTCACGTTTGTTGCCAGTGGTTTAGACATTAATGGCTGTGTGTTGAGTTATTTTGAGGGGACAGCAAATTTACACTGTTATACAAGCTGTACACTCACTACTTTACATTGTAGCAAAGTGTCATTTCTTCAGTGTTGTCACATGAAAAGATATAATAAAATATTTACAAAAATGTGAGGGGTGTACTCACTTTTGGGAGATACTGTACATCTACAATATTGGAACAAGTCTTTACATTTTGGCCTGAACTATATATTCCATGTGTTCCTAAAATTTGTTTTCTATCCTGGAGTGTTCTTAAAATCTAACCAAGGCTGACAAATAGTACAAATGTATTTAACTGTAAATCCACATTCCAGGGCATTTCTTCTGTGCAATTTTCTTGCCTCTAGGATCCTTTATATTTAGTGAGATATTTGAGTATTAATATTTTGGCTACTGATATTAGGTGAATAGGATAGGGGTGTGAATTTAAACAAAGAGAGAGGCGCCTCTAAGTGTAGGTTTAAAAACAATTTATTAGATCATCCGATTGGCAACTCACTTGTAAAAATAAAAAGGCACATCTGTGTGAGAAGGATCCCGAGGGATATCATCGGTGAGAGGTCAGGTATCCTCCGCTCCTGTCTCGGCAAGGCACCAGGACCCCCGAGGAATACCGTTGAGATGGAGAAACGGCCGTGTGATGGAGAAGCCAAAGCGAGGCTTGGTGCGCAGGGGGCTGGGATGGATGGCGTCATCAGTGTGTGATGCGTTTCCAAGCATGCGGGCTGCGTGTGGTACAGCAGCCACGCTCCTTTCTCAAGCACCGATGCTGAAGTGGTTAAAGAGGTTGTAACCCTATAAAAAAAAAAGATTGTGTTCCTTTAAAGCATGTTAAACCGCATAGTGCTTGTGCAGTGTTATTTGCCCCTCTCTACTGTGTAAAATACCTTGTGGATCCTGCGTGTTCCTGTATCCCCCTAGGTGTGCTGACTAAGGTAATTCTTGATACTGTGGTCAGTCGCTGAGTTTAGAGTCTCTCCCTCTCCCCCTCCCTCCCTGCCTGTCACATCCTAGTGTGAGCCAAACCCGCCCCTCCCCTCCTGCCGCTATTCCATTCGGCAGTAAAGTTAGTGATCACAATAACTGCCAGCCCCTCTGTTATAACAAGATATACTGCAGTGTTGGTGTTTTTTTTTAATTCTGCAGCTAAATACCTTATTTCACATCACCAATGTGTGGTCACGTGACCGCCTGGCTGAGAACAGGGGGGAATCTCCGCCCCTCTCACTGTAGTCCTTATATCGGGGTAGGAGAGTGGCAGGCGGTCATGAGACTGCACATCGGCGATGTGAAAAAAGGTATTTAGCCGCAGAATTAAAAAAAAGTACATACACTGTGTAGTATAACTTGCTATAACAGAGGGGCTGGGATCACTGACGTTACAACCAGTTTAATATAGTTGCAGTAGAAACAATGCTAAATGAACAGTCCAAGAGTCTAGTAATTTTTTTTGTTTCAGTAAATGACCAAGAACAGCAAGCAGCCAACATGCTTTGGGAGCCAATAGATTTCCCCCTTTGTTGGGGCTTAAGTACAATGAAAAGGTTTAGGGACCGGTAGGTGGCACAATCACCAGGGTTCGATTGCTAACTTTGTGTGAAACGTCCAATATGACCATGATCAATGAACCAGCAATAACAATAAATCTCTCACTGCACCATATAGCGGCAAAAACGCAACAGGAGTTCTAATCTTTCCCCATTCTATCCAAAATTCAAAAAAAGAAAAAAAAGCCTAACCCGATATATTACTTTATACTCCTTTCCATCCAAAGTATTATCTTATATTGGTCAGGACAGATGAGGACACTGTAACCCAAGCAGGCTTTCTGTGTCTCCACACAGGCCTTTTGCTTGTTTACTTTGTTTTGGGGTATGTCAAGTACTTTACATTTTATTTGGCAAGTGTTCTTAGGATTCCTACACAAATATAACAAATCAAGGATGTACTCTAATAATAATTATAGGCTTCAGATGACAAAACTGAGGGAGAGTTTCTATAGTGTAAATCTTTCCATAAGTGTATTGCATATCCACACTTATCAACACTCAAGCAAGCACAGGGAATGTAAGAGATAAGCACATTGCACAACTGTTACATGAAGGCTTTCACTGGATATGTTAATAGGCAAGATGTTTACTGCTTGTTTACAGACTCCCTCATGTGTAAAACTGGCTACACAAAGTACTAGATACCTCCATCCAATCTATACAATGCAGGTTGAGGAATCTCCCTCTGTGCCTACTGCATTTTAGCCAGCAATCAAAATACCCAAACCGCGGCTGCTTCTGATTGGATGCAGCCACTTTATGGCTAAAAATTTCCACCTGGCTCCTTTGATTTTTTATTCAAATATTGACGGGTGGGAGGAAGCCAACAGGGCCACCCACTGAGTGAATTAATAAGGCAACAACATCTCTATATCAGTACCTTTTGAATCATGCGCTCCCATTTCTTAATCCGTTTCAGAGCACTTTTCTCTCATAGCTCCCAAATAGTGTTGAGTGAACCCGGACTGTAAGTTCGGGTCCGTACTGAACTTTGGGGTGTCCGGTACCCAGACCCGAACCCGGACTTTTCAAAAAAAGTCCGGGTTCGGGTCCGGGGTTCTGGTAATTTTACTAAAAGTTCTGAAAATTGCTGTAAAGAAGTCCAGGAAAGTCCTAGAGGTCTGCAAAAGGAAGGAAAATGGGGGTAAGGGTGGGACAAGTGCCCTACAAAGAAATGGGGACAGGGAAATAACTAAAAGCATTTTTTTAAAAATAATTTCATTAAAAAATGAAAAATGGAGGTGGATGTGGACCATCTTCAAACTGTGTCAAAAAAGTATAAATAAGCTGGGAGAACCCCTATCACTGTTCTGCAAGCATCTGGAAACTGTGTGTAACACTTTAACTAAAACCGGGAGAAGCCATACTACTGTTCTGCAAACATCTGGAAACTGTGTGAAACACTTTAACTAATACCAGGAGATACCATACTACTGTTCTGCAAACATCTGGAAACTGTGTATAACACTTTAACTAAAACCGGGATAAACCATACTACTGTTCTGCAAACATCTGGAAACTGTGTGTAACACTTTAACTAAAACCGTGCGAACCCATATCACTGTTCTGCAATCATCTGGAAACTGTGTGTAACACTTTAATAAAAACCGGGACAAACTGTTCTGCAAACATCTGGAAACTGTGTGTAACACTTTAACTAAAACCGGGCAAACCCATATCACTGTTCTGCAAACATCTGGAAACTGTGTGTAACACTTTAACTAGAATTGGGCGAACCCATATCACTGTTCTGCAAACATCTGGAAACTGTGTGTAACACTTTAACTAAAACCGGGACAAACTGTTCTGCAAACATCTGGAAACTGTGTGTAACACTCTAACTAAAACCGGGCAAACTCATATCACTGTTCTGCAAACACCTGGAAACTGTGTGTAACACTTTAACCACTTGCCGACCGCCGATCGGCAATTGACGGCGGCAAAGTGGCTCGTTCCCGCAAATCGCCGTCATACGACGGCGGCTGCGGGAACATGTATAGTGAGCGCGCGCGCGCCGCTGGAGGCGCGCCCGCGTGCTCACTGTGTCCAGGGGGGGCCAGGGAGCGGGTGCGGCGGCTTCGATTGCCGCCGGCCACCCGCGATGCCCCCCCCGGAGCGAATGAGCGGAGGTCCGTGTATGTAAACACGGACCTCCGCTCTGTGTGAGGGGGAAGGGCTGTGATCACAGCCTTCCTTTACGTGAAGGCTGTGATAACTTCCCTTCCCCTGTTAGGGCATTCCCCATACAGTTAGAACACGCCCAGGGAACATAGTTAACCCTTAGAGCGCCCCCTGCAGGTTAACCCCTTCACTGCCAATGACATTTACACAGTAATCAGTGCATTTTTATAGCACTGATCGCTGTATAAATGCCAATGGTCCCAAAAAAGTGTCAAAATGTTCCGCCATGTCCGCTGAAATATCGCAGTACCGCAAAAAATCGCAGATCGCCGCCATTTTTAGTAAAAAATAAAAAAAAATTAAAAACCCCAAAAATGAATTCTCATCATCCGTAAACGCGACCACTTTTGCGCAAACCAATCAATAAACGCCGATTGCGATTTTTTTTATCGCAAATATGAGGAAGAATATAAATCGGCCAAAAACGGTGAAAAAAAATGTTTTTTTATATTTTTTTTTTGGATTTGTATTTTAGGAAAAAGTAAGAAATTTGGGTTTTTTTGCAAAATTGTCGCTCTTCTTTTGTTTATAGCGGCAATCAGAAATGACGCAGCGGTGATCAAATACCACCAAAAGAAAGCTCTGTTTGTGGGAAAAAAAGGACGCAAATTTCGTTTGGGTACAACGTCGCAAGACCGCACAATTGTCAGTTAAAGCGACGCAGCGCCGAATCGCAAAAAGGGCTCCGGTCCTAAAGCTGGAAATCCTTCCGGGGCTGAAGTGGTTAACTAAAACCGGGACAAACTGTTCTGCAAACATCTGGAAACTGTGTGTGAAACTATAGCAGAGAGAAGAACAGGGATATGGTTTCGCTCTGCCATAGTTTCACATAGAGTTTTTAGATGATTTTAGAACAGTGATATGATATCACTTGCAAACCAGTGTTTAGGCAGGTGTTGTGCTGCAGTACATCCTCCTACCTGAAGGTGCCACTGTACCATTTCGTCAGGCTAGTAAGAGACCATTAAGGACTAAATTTTACCCTGCTTTGGACTCCAGGTATTCATCCTGGGGAGGACAGCATCTTTTATTGGATCCCATAAGAAGTGGTTGAACATCTTGGCCACAGAAGCACTAGAATAGCAGAATGATTCATGTGCACCTACAGTGTGGAAGTAAGTTAGGGAAAGAGCCATGCTGGTTAGGTAGAGAATAGGTGCAGTGATAGGGAGAGGTACCTGATCTGGAGGGGAAGAGTAGGTTTCCCTTTACAGGCTGTCCCAACATGTGGAATGCAACTTTTTTTTTAAACTGTTAAATCGATGGGTTTAGTTCTGCTTTAATGTCTTTCTGCTTCTTTGATCTCTGGTAGGTACTAATGGCACAAATGTAACTGTTTTTTTAAACTGTTAAATTGATGGCTTTAGTTCTGCTTTAATGTCTCCTGCTTCTTTGTTCTGTTTTTTTTCTGGGTCCAACCCACTGGTTCTGTGTAATATAAAAGAGACAGGGGTCCACACCCAAGAGAGTCACCATAGCAGAGAACCCAGGATTAGAGAGCTTAGATGTCCGGGGCCTGCATTAGGCCCGATGCCTGTAAGGCAATGAGATGGAGAACACCTGCGAGGAGTAGAAGGATGTCAATCATCACTACCTGGATGTAAAGTCATCAGAACCTGGCGTTCGCCCCAAAGACACCAACACTAGAAGAATGCCTCTGATGAACTTTGTATTACATGGACACTACCTTTGCAGGTATGCCAGGGCAGCACAAAGCCTGTAGATAGGATTAGGGAAATAGGGAAGAAGTATGTTTTTGAATATTGGACTTTGTAGTCACCTTTTTGCACTATTCTGGGTAAAGTTTTCTAAAACATTGTCCTTGCCTGGTCTGAAATTACTGAAAGGGGTGTAATGCAAGTAATCAGCATTCCTAGTCCACAGAGTGGGTATTAAACACACTAGGGTATGAAAACATCGGTGTGGAGTTGGAGTGGTGTAAAGATGCAAGTGGTTACTTTGGGTAACAAAAGTGTTACAGCAGCCTGTCACTACCGTGTACCTGTCATAGGTGGAATGGTCTTTAGCTGCGAGGGAGATGTTGTCGTCACTCCTTCCTCCAGTGGTTTGTCTCCCATAGCTTCGGGAGTGGATTCATACTGCAGAGGTTTCCATCCTGTACAGAGGTACAGAAGTTCAAGTGTCTAGTTACTTGCATGTATGGTGCCCACTCTGCCAATGGGGAATGGTTGTGGAAAATGCTGGACAGGTGGATGTGGACAAGGCTCAGCATGTCACTCTTGAATGCAAGTTACAGAAAAGGTGTGCACTGTCACTGGGTCCCTAGAGTTAACTGGAGAACAGTTATAGTACAAGTGTACATATATCTCTAAGAGTAGAGGCCCGCCCTAAGGTTGAGTATTCCCCCACGACAGCCTCAGCCTGGTCCTAGGACATTGATGGAAAGGGTACAAAGCAAAGGTGCCCTATGTGTATAACAGTGACCCTGTACAAAGGGCACAGCGTAACCAGAACCCACCCTGAGATAGGCCTCTCATGTGACCCTTCTTTGGCTCCCAACAAGGAGGGAAACAAGGAGGACGTGACGATCACTCAGTCACCTTGACCTACCTACCCCCCCAATACTCACAAGCTGTAAATAATTTACATTTTGGAAAATAAAGATTTGTATCTTTTTGTATCAGCTTTGTGATTTGAGCCCTATGTACTTACTATCAGGACTGCAAAACTGGTTATGTGTTCTCCAATTCCTTTGTCATCTATATGCCACATGTGCTACCTATGAAGTCAAAGTGAGTACAACTTACAATTCATGACCTGAACTTTTGCATAAAGCGTTTGTCATCACTGCTCATTCTGCAGTGTATTTTTTGTGTTTTCTAAACCAGGCAAACACGCATTGGCATGTGAGAATGTATTGTGGGAGGGGGTACACCGATGAAAGGGGGAGCACACTGATGTAAGGGGGGGCATGTGGATGTAAGGAGGAGGAGGGCACACTGATATAAGGAGGAGGGGGGCATGCTGATGTAAGGGGGGCACGCTTATGTAAGGAGGGGGGCACATTGATATGGGGGAGCACAATGATATACGGAGGGGCACACTGATGTTAGAGAGGGGGTACAGTGATGTAAGGGGGGCGCACTGATGTAAGGAGGGGGGCACACTGTTGTAAGGAGGGGGGCACACTGATTTAAGGAGGAAGAGGGCACATTGATATAAGGGGGGACACACTTATATAAGGAGGGGGGCATATTGACATAAGGAGTGGGGCACCATGATGTAAGAAGGGGGACACATTGATGTAAGAGGGAGCACAGTGATGTAAGGAGAGGGGCATACTGATGTAAGGAGGAGGGAGGTACACTGATTAAAGGAGGAGGGGGGCACAGTGATATAAGGGAGGGGGCACACTGATGTAAGGAGGAAGGGGCGTCCTGATGTAAGGGATGCACTGATGTAAGGAGTGCACCAATTTAGGATGGGGAATAGATGTAAGAGGGGATTATAAAGAGGACACATGTAAAGAGGGGACACTGATGTAAGTTCAGTTTGCCATTTTCTCCCTAGGCACTGGATGACCTTGTCCCGACACTGCTGCGCACATGTCATTTATTGGCCTCTTCCTTCTCTGAATTAATTAGATTAGATGTCCGGGGCCTGCATTAGGCCCGATGCCTGTAAGGCAATGAGATGGAGAACACCTGCGAGTAGTAGAAGGATGTCAATCATCACTACCTGCATGTAAAGTCATCAGAACCTGGCGTTCGCCCAAAAGACACCAACACTAGAAGAATGCCTCTGATGAACTTTGTATTACATGGACACTACCTTTGCAGGTATGCCAGGGCAGCACAAAGCCTGTAGATAGGATTAGGGAAATAGGGAAGAAGTATGTTTTTGAATATTGGACTTTGTAGTCACCTTTTTGCACTATTCTGGGTAAAGTTTTCTAAAACATTGTCCTTGCCTGGTCTGAAATTACTGAAAGGGGTGTAATGCAAGTAATCAGCATTCCTAGTCCACAGAGTGGGTATTAAACAAACTAGGGTATGAAAACATCGGTGTGGAGTTGGAGTGGTGTAAAGATGCAAGTGGTTACTTTGGGTAACAAAAGTGTTACAGCAGCCTGTATCTGTCATTACTTGAAATAAATGTTATACTTTTAAGTATTTGTGTGATCTCTCTTTGCACATATCGAACATAACCCCAAAAACGTGACAAGAGATTTGGTACCAGGAGTGGGGTCGATTTGTGCAAACAAGAGATACATAAATGATGCAGAATTGTGATAGACTGTTTGTGCTGGGTTTAATGTTGTGTACTTGTATTGTAAGCCACAGTACATTCAGAAAGCAAAGGAAATGTATCATATACTTAGCTGGCTTATTTGAGGTGCCTTTAGGTGATCAGGTGCAAGCAGATTTTTGTTTAGGGGTTGACTGGACACTGGCTTGCAATTTTATTTTTGTTTGATAAATTGACGAGAGACTGATATACAAATTAAACTGTTGTATGTTTAGGAAGCCTTAATTGTAATAGTAATAGCATTGGTCTCTGGATTGTATAAATTTCAGAGCAATGAGACTTTTTGAATATTGAAAACGATGAGCTGACCACTCAGATTGATTGTTATGTGTATGTCCGAATTGTTTGAAGCTAGCTAATGGACATGGTACGTGTTTGTATTGTCTATATAAAATGACAAGGTTACCTTAAGATAAATAGGTAATGCTTAGTATGATTTGTAAAATAAGTTTGAGGGTCATCCTATATAAGAAAGTATTTGGGACTCAGAGATAAGAATGCTTTGATTTGCAGATTCTTCCCTCTTTTTACATGCTCTGTGTGTGTCTGTATAAATAAAGAGAGGAAACAGATAAAGAGACATACATTCCACCATTTGTAACCCCCCTTAAAAGATTGTGCCTGTCTGTGAAGCAGGAAAGTTCTAAACATCTAAGAAATAAGCAGTATACTGTTAAATGTAATGTTTAAATGTGGGTGATATATAAGGAAATGTTTAATTGTGTTCCAAAAATACAATCCTAGTTGAAATGGTTAGTTTTTAGCTTTGTGACTCTAGGATTGAGTTTAAACAAAGAAAAGGTTGATTTCAGCCGACACCCTTTAAATTCCTAAAAGCAGCCATGATTATTATAATTATTTAAATGTTTAGTTCTCCATTCCAGCCTACTGGGTACTGGGCGTGGAAAGGGAGAAGGCACTGATAAAAACTTGGTTGTACCCTTTAATGAAAGTCATTTGCACAAGATAGTTGACTAGTTAAGACCAGTCTTAGATAATTTTTACTAACAGTATATGATAGGATAAAGTGAAAGATCACTGGAGATAAATATGTCTATGTATTGTCTTGATTGCTGATTGTAATGAAGTGTGAAACTTTAGAATACAACACTAATGATTGTTTTTATGTTTTTTGTTAATACACAAACTACCAGATTTGTTCCTAGAAGTTTCCAAGATTTGTATGGCAGAGGTTGAAATAGAAAAAATCAATATGGATTTGGTGATTTATAATATTTGTGCACAATGTGATGAACACACTGCAAATGTTATTGTGAATGTTAACCATGGTGAATTATTCACAACTTTTGATGGACGTCCTTTAATGAAAATCCACGTGGTGATTAATTCATTAATTCATGAGCTCATTTAACATGAGTAGAAAAGAGTGCACTTTTATTAAACAACATGGTAATATGTTTTGTCTGAAAAGTGTTTTGAATATGTGTTTTGTGCTATTTGTTTATTTCTAGGTGTGAAATGTAGATAGTGCTAAACAGCATCAATCCACCTGTCTGATATGGTTTGATGTCCAAGAACTAAAGACGAAGATACAACATACATTGACAACTTGCATTGTCTTAATTGTTGATATTTTGTTTATGTGAATGTAATGACAGTTTTATTAGAACTGATTGTAAACAGAGCAGCTAATAATTTTGATGCTGCGTGATGGGTATTCAAGTTTTTTCCTTATAATTAAGTTGAATTTGAAACATGTTTCTAATGGTTTTGAGGGTATAAGAATACCCAAATATAATATGTTTATCCTCCTCTATTGTCCCTTCCTGTGTGTATTTAGCTTGATTTATAGCAGGATCTAGTTTAATAAATTCTGCCATAATCATTGCAGTGGCCTGTAATGCAGAATCACCGTTGGAGGGTGTGAAAAAAGAACAGAATCCACAGGATGAGCACAGTACAGGAACGGGTGATACTAAAAGTAAAAAGGTTTTATACAACTGGTGTTTGGTTTGAAGTATATTTTTCTATATGAATGACCATTTGAATTCAAGCTAATCATGCCATTTATTATGGAAAAAGTAATTTTATGTGCACTCATAATTGATAGTTTCTATTAGAGATAATCATGATTACTGCTATGGTTGCAAATTTTAAACCAAGTCCTTCAAAATTAAGGTGCTGTTAAAATTGATATATACATATAAATATCGGACTGGATGTAGACACATATAGTAATGGGTCTCCAGCCCTGGGTTCCATCAATAGATGGGTGGGATTTTAATTGAGGTGCATGAAGGATGCCCCTCCATCTCAACTTGAGATTACGGGGTACCCCCTTATCACATTATGTGCAAGCTCACATACCCAGGGGGTGTTTGGTGCATGCCGGCATTGGCCGCGGTTTCCCCATCTCAGCTCCCGGGGCAGGCCCCCCATTGTGGCCCCAGGGATCAACCAGCTAGTACTATTGGTCTATCTATGTTTATACATGTACATATATGAAATGCTTCTCAGTCTGCATATACATGTGAATTTTTATATGTTGATTACTCTGAACCATGACCATTACTTTGTCATTAAATACATTTATACTCTTACTCATGGTCCGTCATGTGCCTCATATAAAGTCCCAACCTTTTTTTTCTTTCACCATGTACCCGGGATGGAGGGGCATCCTTTATGCACCTCATTTAAAGTCCCACCCATCTGTTGATGGAACCCAGGGCTGGAGACCCATTACTATATGTGTCTACATCCAGTCCGATATTTATATCAAATTATCAGGGATGGAGGCATATGATAGGCAGATGTTTTCTTTTTCCATGCATCTGGCACCCATGGAGCTATGAATGTCTTCGGGCTACTACCATGCCCCGAGATGCAATTATGTGCATTTCATTTTATATTATATATTTATTATTTATTTTTTGTTAATCTGTTTCTGATTTGGCACTTATCCAGGTTGCCCGCATCGGTGGCGCCGTGCGGTTTCTCCCGCGGGCCACTCTGGGTGTCTGTAACCCGGGAGCTGCGATGCATACTGGGCGTCCTCCCTGTCTCTCTTCCCATATACTCCATTGGAGTTGTGGCATGGGGGACGGGGCGGACCACCCACTGTGCATCGGCGCCATGCTCGATGCTCACGTGTGATGTCTTTCTGACATCAACACGGGTGCGCCGAGTTCACCTTTGGCTGTTCCCAAGGGGGAGGACCTATGGCGCCACATGGCGGCAGTTGTTGCCGCTCCCAGAGTGACGCTCCTTCCCCACCGGGACGCCCACGTGACGCTGATGGGGTCCCGTTTGTCAATTGCCTGGCGTGCACACATATATATCTCCCGTGGGGCTTTATTTCACCTGTTACCTCTGAGGCCATTATATATTATATGGCGTACTCCACTATTGACCCTACATCAAGTTACTCAATGAGGGACTCTATGTTCGTTCACCACAGATTCTTATCCTGTTTTTTTATGGTATGTAACTCCTCCAAGTCTATGCATGGATTACCATGCACATTTTACTCTTTGTTTCATTTCGTCTTCCTCTCTATCTAATTCTGTTTCACATTTCCATGTTTTCTCTCCCATGGCATTATTCAGACCATGGTTTTACATCACCACTCTTATCTATATCACTGTCCCTAAATCCTTCATTTTTTCTTATTTTACAGACACTCAACTTGAGTTGAGTTATATGCAAGCTCACATACCCAGGGGGTGTTTGGTGCATGCCGGCATTGGCCGTGGTTTCCCCATCTCAGCTCCCGGGGCAGGCCCCCCATTGTGGCCCCAGGGATCAACCACACTGCATGGCTCCATCGTTTTTGTTCCATGTAGGTGAGTCGAATTGCATACCTTTTGGCTCTCTGACAACCCATTTATATTTCCTAAATTTAGATTCAGTATCTATGTTTTTTTGTTCCAGATATTTTTGACGCATTCACCCCTGATGAGTGGTGTTTACCACGAAACGCGTCGGGCCTACCTAGGATGCAGTCCTGACTACATATATCTCTTTATACATGGATTACTTTATTCAATTTTATACCCATATTTTGATTAGCATTTTGCACTTTACCTGGAACCTATGCTGGCAGCTAGTACTATTGGTTATGTTTATACATGTACAAATATGAAATGCTTCTCAGTCTGCATATACTTATGAATTTGTCGATTACTCTGTACCATGACCATCACTGTGTCATTAAATACGTTTATACTTACTTAATACGTTTATACTTACTCCATGGTCCGTCATGTGCCTCATATAAAGTCCCAACCTTTTTTTCTTTCACCTTGATATATACATAGTTATATCTGACACTTAGTGATCCTTTGGCCACCACATTTGATACAATTTTCTTGGTAAATGTTTATGAAATGAAATAGGTTCCCAGGTTTGGTTTTCCTCAATTCTCCCCAATTGCTTGGGTGTGGGACTGGTATGTAGAGTATAGTGACATATTAGGTGTGGGTAGTTTGTACACACATATTGGGGTCAGTGTAGACAAGAGCCAGTTAGCCTGCCAGAATGTTTATAGAGTGTGGGAGGAGACTAGAGTACACAGAGGAAATATACACACATTAAGTGGTTTGAAGTTGGGCCTATGGTTGGACATTGTTAAGTTTAGATAAAAGCTGAGTTTTTCCTTATAGTGTTAGGCCAGTTCACTAGGGATTGTGGATTTAACTGTTCATAAATCTAAATCCATGATGGGCTATATGGGCATTATTGTTAAGTATGGAAGGTTGGACTGGCAGTCTTGGTAACACACCTGCCCTGACGTCAACCACAAGCATATTGGAGAAAGGTGTTAGAGGAAATCCTGCTAAAATTGAACTCTTTACCGTTAATGCGCGTTCGCGCCCACCAGAAACGGCGCCAAACGGCTCTATTTCAACCCTGCACGCCCTGCAGCAAGTGTTGTCTCATCTACAGCGTGTAGTGTGTATTCCTGAGCAACCTGTACTCCGATTCTCTGTTCCTGTGACCTGGCTTGCCTGACTTTGCTGATTTCCACTTGCACCGACCCCTGGACTGCCTACGACTACTCTCTTGCCTAGCCCTTCTGTACTTTGCCTGCCCGCTTGATGACCCTGCCTAAACCCGAACATCCATCTACCTGCTCCTCTTGTACCGCAACGCCAGCCTGTTTCACTACCCAGCCTGTACGACCATTTTATCAAGTGCACGAGTGCACCAACGGACTTCTACCAACACCAGTGACCCAGTCTGACCCTCGTGCCATCTTGCACTCCCGGGCCACCTGTCTACTCTACCAGGGGTTCCCGAGTCAGGGTGGTGAGGGAGGTTACCCACTGCATAAGTCAGACTCATCCACCAGGTATGTGACAGTATCAGACAGCCATGCCTGAGTCTGCACGGGGGCCCTCTCCATCGAATAAACTTTAGACACACCTAGCCGGCCTTACTCAAGCGGTGAAGGCTCTCCAAGATGGCTACGTGCAGTTGGAATATCAACTCCTGGAGCTCTCTGTACCACCCGCAGCTGGGTCCAACCCACTCCCTGATCACACCCTTTTCACTCTGCCTCCGGAGCCCGAGGTACCCCTACCAGAACGGTTTGCAGTAGACCGTAGTAAATTCCGGGCGTTCCGCATCGCATGCAAACTCTACTTCACTCTTCAGCCCCGCACCTTTGCTCAAGAAGCCACCAAAGTAGGACTGGTCATCTCTCTCCTTCAGGGGGCGCCCCAAGCCTGGGCTCACTGGCTTCTGGAGCAGAAGACCCCGGAAACCACCAGCCTGTCGAGCTTCTTCTGGGCCATGGCATGCCTCTACGAGGACCCACACCAAGCCGCTATGGCCGAAGTGGTGCTCCATGTGCTCAGGCAGGGCCGCCACGCGGTGGAGGATTACGTGGCTGAATTCTGGCGCTGGAGCGCCGACACCGCCTGGAACTTCACAACCCTCTGCTTCCAGTTCTGTTTGGGCTTGTCAGAGCCTCTCAAAGATGAGCTAGCCCATGTGGACGTTCCTCCAACCCTGGACGCATTGATTGATCTGGCTATCTGGATCGATCGCCGCTTGCGGGCGCGTGACTCCAAAAGACTAGGTACCCACCGGCACCCTAGCCTCACCCCAGAGGAGAAGCTCAGTCGCATAGCCCAGGACTTGTGACTTTACTGCGGATCTGCTGGGCACAGGGTGCGAACCTGCCCCGCCAAACAGCCCAGGAGTTCTTACCCCGCCAAGGGGGAGGTCCTGGCCCTGTCCAGCCCTACGACCCATTTGGCGCTCTTCATTACTCTACATCTGCCAGTTGGAGATGTCCCGGTCCGGGCCATCATAGACTCTGGGGCCTGCAGTTGTTTCATGGACCTGACCTTTGCAGCCCAACACCAGGTTCCTCTCCAGCCCAAGGCCCATAAAATGACTGTCCACCTGGCCGATGGGTCCCCCATCAGCTCGGGTACGGTGACCCACGAGACTGTGCCTATTCTTGCCCGCACTCCAGATGGCCATGTGGAGTTCCTACGCCTGGATGCTATCATGTCCCCTCTTTCCCCTGTCATACTGGGGATCCCTTGGCTTCAGGCACACTGCCCACAGATCAACTGGGTCACTGGCAACGTGCAGTTCACGTCCTCCTATTGCCTGCACCATTGTCTCTCGCAACCTGTGGATCTGGCCCTCACCACCTCCAGCCCGGACCCGGATGCTGATACAGCAACTCGCCTGGCCGTCCCTTGAGTATACCACGAGTTCCTGGATGTTTTTAGTTAGAAGGGGGCGGGTGAGTTGCATCCACACCAAGCATACAACTGCCCTATAGAATTACTTCCAGGGGCAGAGGTACCTTTCGGCAGGATACACCCGCTGTCTGAGTTGGAACTTTCATCAGCCCTCAAGGCCTATTTAGAGGAAAATCTGCAAAAGGGGTTTATCCGGCCTTCCACGTCTCCCGCCGGGCAGAGATATTCTTTTTCGAGAAGAAGGACAAGTCCCTTCGACTGTGTATCGACTACTGGGACCTCAATAAAATCACGGTTAAGAACCAGTATCCCTTGCCCCTGGTCCCTGAGCTATTCCAGAGACTCGGCTTGGCCAAGGTGTTCTCAAAGCTAGACCTCTGAGGGGCCTACAACCTCCTCCACATCCGAGAGGGGGATGAGTGGAAGCCTTCCAAACCCAATTTGGCCACTATGAATATCTGGTCATGCCCCAGCTATGTTCCAACATCTGGTCAACGACATTTTCCGTGACTTCCTTGACATATTAGTAGTGGTCTACCTGCACGACATCTTAATATTTTCCTCATCCCTGGAGGAGCACCGCAGCCACGTCAAGATCGTACTGAGCCGCCTGCGTCAGCATGGACTCTACGATAAGGCTGAGAAGTGCGCTTTTGAATGCTCTAGCATCTCTTTCCTGGGCTTCATCCTCTCCACCCCCGATATCACCATGGACCCCCAGAAAGTCTCTGCTATCATGGAGTGGCCATCACCTACCGACAGGAAAGAGGTGCAACGCTTTGTTGGCTTTGCCAACTTCTATAGGAAATTCATTAAGGGGTTCTCTGCCGTCATCGCCCCCATCACTCAACTCACTAAGCAGAATACATGCTTCCAATGGACCTCAGAAGCCCAAGCGGCCTTTCAACAGCTGAACAGGCTTTTCACCTCTGCACCAGTCCTCAAGCATCCAGACCCCACTCGTCCGTACACTCTGGAAGTGGATGCGTCCAAAACGGCGGTGGGAGCGGTACTCTCTCAGAGACAAGGGCCTAAGGCCGCTCTTCACCCCATTGCCTTCTTCTCCCAGAAATTAACTCCCCCAGAAAGAAACTATGATGTGGGAGATAGAGAATTACTTGTCATAAAATCCTCCCTGCAGGAATGGCGGTATCTGCTGGAGGGAGCTGCACATCCAGTTCTGGTGTTTACTGATCACAATAACCTAGAATACCTGTGGACAGCGAAGAGACTGAGGTCCCGCCAGGCCCCTTGGGCCCTCTTCTTTTCCCAGTTTCAACTCCATATAACATACAGGCCTGGGTCAAAAAATGTGAAACCGGATGCCTTATCCAGGATCTTCCATAAGACAGGGGAGTCGACTCTACAGGATACCATCCTCCCATCCTGGAGCTTCTTATTAACTCAAGAGGATCTCCTCTCTCAAATCAGGCAGTCTGTTGCCGGTTCCGCCAGCCCTCAGGACCCCAGGCTGACCCTACATGACGGACTGTGGTGGCGGGGTGCAAGAATCTTTGTCCCGGAAGGACAACGTCTGGCAGTCCTGGAATTGCACCACGGCCATAAGCTAGCAGGCCATTTCGGGGGTCGCAACACTACG
>BLSH010396471.1:1036020-1095290 GCA_018402905.1 Glandirana rugosa
ATTTTTCATTTAAGGTAAACCGGGGGGGTGGGAGAATTATTCTTTTTGTTTACAATAATCAGGTGCTTTCCTTCTAATATTTATGTTTTGTTTATGTACAGTTGGAGGCATGATTTGTGAGCCAGGGGGTGGACTGTTGGGGAAATTGCATATTTCATATTCCTTATTAAGGTTGGCCTCACAAATATTTATTATAGCCTCTAATATCCTGGATACTTTGTATGACTCAACTTATTGGCATTTGAACTGCCTTATATGGACAAGCTAGCCCCCTCTCCTCAGGAATGTGAAGGTCATATTGTTGCTTACCAGGGTGTTGGCTGGGGGTGTTTTTTTTTCCTTATACAAGTTCTATATTACCACAACCAAAACCTATACAAGTTAGTCTCATCCAGAACGGCCATGAGGCCAGTGTCTGGTCCTGGTCACCTGTGCCATGAAAGGGACCTATGGCGGGAAACAAGTACCTTTAGTTAAGTATTCTTGATATTTTCTTTATCTGTATCTGTCATTACTTGTAATAAATGTTATACTTTTAAGTATTTGTGTGATCTCTCTTTGCACATATCGAACATAACCCCAAAAACGTGACAAGAGACCTGCTTACAGAATGAGCGCCTTCATACCCAACTCTTGGCAACTAAAAAATGATCCCCTGCAGTGGGCAGTGGGTTTTATTGCTCGTTTTGGTCCAGGGGAACAATAAAAAGGTTTACTTACCTGATCCTCTGCTCTTCCCTGCAGGTAGACCAGTCCCTGTAGCTCCTTCTTTCCCACACTCCAGCAGTCTAGGCTCCTGACTTCATCAAGTCCAAAGCCGGGTCCTCAGCCCTGGACATGATAATGCTGAGGAACAGTCCACTGCTGGAGCATGGGGAGGGCACCATCTGCCCAGGGAGGAGAGGATCAGGTAAGTAAAACACTTTCTCCTCTTTCCTAGACAAAAGGGGTGTATGTGCAGCCCCACTACAAGGGATAATTTAGTTGGACTTTAGGCTAAGACTGGTGCATCTGTAGTCCTGTAGTATGATGCAGGTGACTAGAGAGCTCTTTCTTTCCTCCAAGCGGGTGGCAGTTCCCTGCAGGGTTCCGGCTGCTCACAGCTATCCAGCACAACTCCACTGGCAGAGTTTCTTCCTTTTGGCACTCCAGACCTTCATCCACGCATGATCTTCAAATACATGTGACGGCCCCCTCCAGGCAGCAGTCCTAGAAGGAAAGCAGCACTGACAGCTTAAGCCTGGGAGAAAATGACCTTTTGCTCAATGTTAACCCAAGTACTTATATCTTTCTCTGCAGCACTGGTAACTAAGTTCCTAGTGGTTGGCATTGGCCAGAGGAGGACACAATTATTCATGCTCCAGCCCTATTGCCTCTCTCTCCATGATAGTAGATAAGAGCAAACAATCAGGCTGGGATGAGGGAAAACAAAGGGAACAATGATTTAATCAATTAAATACTAGATGGATACAGCCAGGCAGTACAAAATGTAATAGGCACTCTTGCTTAGGACAGGGTAGCTACATATCCAGTAAGCAGAAAGGGGCAAAGCAAGTCTACAAGTTTACTTGCCACCAATGTAAAGCCCCGTACACATGGTACAATAATCGGCCAACGACGGTTGTCCAACAGCCTGTTAGTATGCACGAATCGACAGCCGATTTCCAGTTGTTGTCCAACAGAAGTTGGCTGACAAGACTAGAAAACCTTTGTTGGCCAACAAGGCGTTGGCCGATTGTTGGCTCGTGTGTACAGAAGTTGGTCAACAAAAGTTGAAAGTGCAAACATGCATGATCAGAATCCAGGAAGTGTTCGGTCGTGTAAACCTGCGTTCCTAATTCACAGATCACATTCACCTGAACTTCCTCTTTATAGGCTCGCAACACGCCACTACGTTCGGCTTTGTTGGGCGACTACTTGACTACCGTCAGTATGCTAGACAAAACCGCCGACAGCCAATTTGGACAAAAGTTGGACGTGCGGTCGTCCAACAATCGGTGCATGTGCATGAGGCTTAAGGGGTGGGGGGACTTCTGCATTGACCTCTAATGTCAGTAGACATTACAATTTCCACTGTCTTCCACTTTTTCTCACCCTTATTATTGTTTGGTTAATTTTTTTCATGATTACACGGGGCTGTTAGACACGGTCCACTTTGGGTGTCAAATACGCTAGATAACACCACATTCTTTATTTATGACATCTACAACTTACTAAGTACACAAATGTATCATAAGTTGTAAACACGTATAATAATTTTTATGTATAATACTTGAAAATTATTTCAAGGCTTCCTCTGGGTTTAAAAGGTTGAGAAAGGCCAAGCAACATAATGTGAGCTTATATAGCAAAGTATTCTGACTTAATGTTCTAAAATAGATTCTAATGCAAAAAGCATGTAAGGACGGGTTACTATTTACTAAACAAAGACCCCCAAGTATGCTATTTATGGCTGGGATAAAACTTTCTTGTTCCATGAAGTTCTAAATTAGGCGCCTCTAATGTCAAACAGAAAAACTTCCAGTTATACGAAGCATGGTGTCATTTCTAAACTGGATATAAGGCTTTGCCATTTATCTTTGCTGTCAGGCAGCTCATTCCCCTCTTGTATATTCTGGCAGACGTTCAACTATGCAGTCAACACCTCGATAACTAAAAAAAGCAAATGGCATGCACTGCTATTAAGCACACAGTATTTACATGGCATAGCTTTCCAATAAGGCTTCAACTGATCTCTAGTTAAAATGGACACTGACGTAACGTGACAGACTACACTGCCTGGTTTCCAAGCCGTATATATATATGTTGCAAGGAAGGTAAATGGCAGTCAGAACACACACTTATATCATCGCTTATCACTGAAGAGAATAATAGGTTAGGGACACAGGTTGCAGAAATAGTATCAGCAATCAATCTCCAAGAGAACAGAAGGTAGTGGTTCATTCATGCTGATCTTAAAGTGATTGCCACTTTAAAATATATACAGGCATCTTGAAGTCCCTGCACATATGTGCAGAAGCTCTCATTACCTTCTGAATGACAAATGCCAGATTGTTTTGAATAGGCAAAGATCCGGCACTTCATGGTATTGACAAAGCTTTCCCATCCTCTCCCATCTCACAAATATTACTTTTGGCTAATCATGCAGCCCATCTGTCATGCTTACCCCAACACAGGTGGTAAGCTAGCTTCTGTGTTCTTCACCTATAGCAGCGCCCTTTCCCATAAGGCAAGCAGGCCTACTGGTACTCGGTTGCCCCCAGGACTTATACACAATGCTGCAGGGCAAGTGCGAACTGTGCAAAGCAAACAGGTACTTGTGGTAGGCAGACAGGCAGAGTAGTTCAATGACAGTCCAAGTACAAGGCAGGCAAGGTTCAGAATAGTCAGGGTTAAATCCGTAGTCAAAAGGCAGGCAGAGTTCAGAGAACAGTCGATATCCAATCCAAGGCAATCAACGAGGGAATCCACAAAGCAGAGCAGGACAAACAAACAACAAGCTTGAGCATGTGTAACCAGCGCTATCACAAGCATAAGACTGCAGGTTTGGTCTCCACCCAGAGACTGTCCACATCAATCAACTTGCAGGTGGACAAACAGACAGGGAGAATGTATCACAGTCAAAACCAGGATGCTGGAATGAGAACGGCAGCTATCAAGGATTAGAAGCGCTACACGCCATCATAGTGGCTGACCACCAGAAATATAAGAAGGAGTGGTCAAGCTCCTAAAGCAGCTGGGACTGTCTAGTGGCCTTTTTTGTCAAAACAATTGTGGTACCATGGACTTAGCGCTTGGAATTTAAGTTTTTGTCAAGCTACAACACTGCCTGTAAGTGTCAGAGCTTTGCCCTTTTCTTGATTCAGCAGTAACAGCAAGCGATGGTAGCAGTTTGCCTGCTCTCTTAATTAGGTATAAGCTAACCTTTTCTAGCATTGTTTCTTTTTTTCTGCCCGTTTTCAAAGGGGAAAAGCACATTAAAGCTAGCCATCTACTACAAACAAGGAGGATGGAGAATCCCCTCATGGGGCATTGTATTGTGACAACTGCACCTGCCACTGTTATAATACACTGATCAGTGGCTCCAGCCACTGCTCAAGAAAACTTTTCCAGAATGTCCTTTCAACAGAAGAAAATCAAATGAACGACTTCTGTCAGGTAGGAATGGCCACACATCGACCAAAATTTACCCAGTCCCTGCTGAACCTGTCAAATTTCAGTTTGTGTATGGCCAGCCAGCTTTAGAAAGTTCCACCCCTCTGCAATAGGCATCGAATCAGCCTCAGTTATCAATACCTGCTAAAGAACAACTGTCTTTGTCCTGCTACAGCAACAAGTCAGGTTCAAACCTCCAGTGTAAAATGTAAAGTCATACGAGTTCTGGGAGAGTGATTTAGAAAGTGCTGTTAGCATTAACACAGCATGACAGCCAGAACACTAGCATTTTTAAAATGAAGGTTCAGCATTGGCAGCCTCTGCACTTCCTTGGTACAGATTTCCTTTAAAGCAAAACCCCACATTTTCTTTTAGTGGTGTATAGCTTCCTATCTCAAGTTTTGCATATTATGTACTGTACATCAGAGGTCTGTCTTCTATATTCAGGGATCCTTATAAACCTTCATTTGGTGATTGTCTTCTTGCTGATTTCCAGCTACATGATGTTGGATGTCCTAGCTGGTGGACATACAAATGTAATGACAAAGCCAGTGGACACACACAGTAACTAGATGTGAAAAGCCTTATGGGACATGACATTCACAAATCTAGTTATGTGAGGCTGGTACACTTCCCACCCACAACCCCATCACAGAAAAGTAAGTACTCAACTTGGATTGGTCACTATGAGCTATACAGAATACTCAAAATAAAAAGGTATGCATACTTCCCAACTTTTTGAGGTGGGAATGAGGGACACCTATCAGCAAATGTATGCAGTAATAGGACACACCCCTTGTCACGCCCCCTTGAAAGAGAATTGTACAAAAAAACAAGATTGGTTAAACCCACATGTGCTTTTTTTTACCACTACTGTTTCTTTATATTGGCATTTGGAATTTACAAATGCAGCAATTTAGAAATCAGATGAAAGGTTTAGCACTGGGAAACACTTTTTGATAGATAAAAAGTGCATTTTATATGCAAGTATATAGATAAAAATGAGGGACAAATGAGAAGGAAAGAGGGACAGAGGGACATTGCTCCAAATCAGGGACAGGTGGGATCTATGGGTATGCACATTGACTTGGGTCATGGGCAGGGGTGGGGTCTGGGCCATGATTTGTTTGGTAACGACAGTTCTTTTTTTAATACTGCTTTCCTACTGACCTCACAAAGAAAACAGAAAAGATGTGTAATGTGTTTCCCCCACTTCTTTTTTAACATTCTGTTCCTGTCTGCTGCTTCCTACTAGAAAATGCATTATCATGCAGAGAGACAGAGAGAAGGAACAAAAGGTCTTTGCTTTTAACTATCTGACCATTCTCAGCAGAACTGTTTCTAAAACGTGATTTCAGGAACAGCTTGCATGATTTTACTTTATCAGATGACCCTTATCTCAAATGTATTTAGAGGCTTTTTTAGATCACTAGTTTATGTACCTAAGAAAACTACACAGAACATTTATATTGTTTTGGGTACATCTTGAAAAATGTAGATAAGATATTGCTTCCTAAAATGTGATGTCTTTACACAGTTTGAATATGCCTTTTGCAATTAGATTTTATTAAAGGAGATCTCCAAACAAACCCATTCTGATATTCCACACATCCATTGGATGTCCCTTGTTTCAAACCTGAGAAATTACAGTACTTAAGAATTAGGTTGATTTTGATATAACAGAAGTATAGGGTCTCCTTCTGAAAATGCTTTCTACCCGGTTGTGTCTGGCGTCAATAGACCTGGAACATACAAGCTGTGAATGAGAATCATTATTCCCTTTCTCTATACTACTGCTACTACCATACCCACAATCTGTCTTAGATTCTGGGGGACTGTCCTGGAATGATAACATAATTCCAGAATCATACAGATCCAGACTGTGGCCCAGAACCAAGCACAGGAAGACTTGCTCCAGCACCAGGCTCCTGCTCTGTGCAGAAATCTGTGGTCCTCTACTGCTGACAGACTCTACTTTTGGCAGAGAGGAGGAGGCAGAGGTGAGAGCAGCAGCATAGGACACAGTCCACTACAAGGGAAGTGCTTACTAAGCACCAATGTACCATTTGAGCCCCCAATAACTACAAATGTACCCTGCCAGCCCCCACTGAACCCCAAAGTACCCCTCTAGCCTCCACTGGTTACTAATGTACCATATCAGCCTCCACTGGTCACCAAATTACCCCCCCAGTCCCCACTAATCATCAAAGTACCCCATCAGCCTAAAATTACACCAAAGTACCCCTGCAGCTGCTTATGACCACCAATTTACTACCTCTGCCCCTCAATCACCAATGAACCCCTCAGGTTCCCACCAACCATGAATATACCCCATCAGAACCCATTGATGCCCACTGTACCCCTTTGGCCTGCACTGACCTACATTGTTTACCTTTGGTTCACAATGACCACCACAGTACCCTTCCAGCTCCCACTGCCACCAATGTTTTCCCCCAATGGCCCCCCTCTGACCACCAACATCAGAGCATTTTCCCTCCCACAGACACAGATGCCAGATGTTGTTTTTTTCCTAGCTATGACCACCAACTGACATTTTTACTTTACTAGCGTCACTTCACTAGTGATAATAGCAGATAGGCAACATGAGTATACATAGAAGGCTGCGTCTGAATCTGGAAATAGTACAAGCAGGCATTGGCAATGGTATTAATCAAAATCAGAGGCAGTAGTCACAGAGTGGCTAAGGTTAACAACAAGTGGGTAATGCAGTCCAAAGCCAAAAGTCAGATCAAGGTCAGATGAAGCTGAGGTCAGAAACTGGTTAAGCAACAGCACAGAGCAGGATTCAAAATCATGTCAGGAGGAAGCCAGGTCAGTAACAGTAAGCACATGCAGAACGCAAGGAATACATTGAAGACCAGTTAGCACTGACACTGAGTTAGAGCATTCCTTAAATAGGCACCAATATTGACTCTGGGCTTACACACACTTCCCCACATAAACAATGTGAAGCAACTGCATGAACGCTCGCACTCCTGAGTGTAGGCGCACCTTGCCACGGCACTTTACACAGAGCTGCAAGCAAAGATATGTAGAAGGTAGGTCAGTCTTCAGGTACACATGGTTCAATTGCAAACAACTACAATGACATTATCCGACCCAATTCATTTACTGGCAGAAATCCCCAGCCATGTAAACACAGTGACTGAGATTTAAAAAATAAACAGTATGGAGTTCTCCCTATAATTCATATTGCATTTTAAGTAGGACCCCAAAAAACAAATAAAATAAGTCATTTTCGTTCCCCCCTAATTCCATATCAGATCCCTCAGGTCTTATACAGTATAAGAGGAAACCCCTAAATTCATACTAGACCATTATCCATGCAAGCAGCTTGGAAAAGGGGAGACGTGAGAGTGCCCCCCTGAACCATACTAGGCCACATGCCCTTAACATGGGGTGAGTACTTTGCCTGGGGGGACATTCCTGGCAAAGCACCTTGTTCCTATGTCGATGAGGACAAGGTCATCTTCCCCACAATCTCCACCCAGTGGTTATGGGGGTCTAAAGGCAGGGTGCTCATTGGAATCTGGAAGTCCTTTTTAACAATGAGTGGGCACCTAGATTCTGCCACATCCCCCCTCCAAGTGAATGAGTAAGGGATATATAGCCAAATAGCAAGGATAACTTGCCACAAATTTGTGGCAGTGTTGAATTGTAAATCTGTTAACTTGCTGTACATTTTCACTGGCAAGTTGTACACTTGCAGAGAACTTGAAGCGCATGTTCTAGCTGACATGTTTCCAATTTGTAGCACATTTGCATGGCAAGTCTAGTTTAAATGTAAAAACTGCGCTCAGAGACTGCATGTGGCGGCTGAAACTTCACTGGACATACAGTGCCAAACAAACTTCAAATAAACATTAGTGCAGTGCTCAAATTTGTTATTCCATACATATTTTGCTTTTGATTTATTACACGATCTGCCTGGATCTTTGGTTATATTGTACTGACACATTATTTGGTGGACCTAGGTCCCATATTGGTTTTCCCCTTTCATTTATATTAATTTGAACGCTGCATTAATGTTTATTTGAAGTCTCTAGCAAGAGCAAAGTTGTACTGGGGAGTCTACAGCAAGGGCTCAGCAAGTCAAGAGCAAGACAATGCAGCCACAGTGACCCCTGTGGTGTGGGATGGCTGTTGCACAACATAACTGAACCAGAACTTGCAGCAGACTTACAGAATGTTTGCAAAGAAATTTTATCTGGAATCATGCAATGTGGACTTGCTGCAATTGTGCAACAAACTTGTGAAGCCTGGCAAGTCTAGCAAGTCATTTTAAAACTTGTAGCACAATTGCTAGCTATCTGGGACAGTGTCCCTACTCATTCACAAAAAAACAAAAACATATTCAGTAAATAAAACACATACAGTGTTTGACAAGTCCCACAATGTAATCCAATGTAAATCACACCATCAGAGGTGTGTGCAGTGTGCACCTCAAAGCTCAAACACACATGCATGCGTGTGTATGTATGTGTACTGACTATATTGTGCTCAGACTAGCTTACCTTCTCCTGGTAGGAGAAGTCCACCCCACACTGCAGGCTGTGTTTACTCCTCCCTCTTCTGCCCGCTCCAGCTGCTGGCACCTCCTGTTGTACAGTCAAATAAGACATGCTGGGGAAGGGGGCAGGTACAGTGTCCTTCCCATTGGCTAAGGAGGTAGCAGAGAAGCAGAGAAACTGTAGCCTTGACTTTTTACAGACACTGCATGGTTGGCAACCCTGGTGATTAGAGTGTGCCCAGGCACAGCTGGCACACCCGCTGCGCATGCCTATGCACACCATCCAATAATGCAGACCCACATCAATCGCGATGAACAGATGCAAAGATGCAATTTTGGAAAAGGTTCCTATAATTCATTGGTGTAATTCCAGAGTGATTTTGGCCCCATAGAATATGCAAACCACATTTAAGTTGCACTATATAATAGCACTGAAAGTCCAATAAAATCGGATCGCAGCAGTGTGAACCTAGCCTTAAACCAGGATATGTTTCTGATATAAATAAATAGAGATGTGCAATTTGTTTCAGTCCGAATGTAAATTCAAACAAATCTTTGGTTATTCAGAGATTCGGATGCGCCCCCTCCTGAACCATACCAGTCCACGTGCCCTCAACATGGGGGAGTGCTTTGGGGCAGGGGGGAAAAAACTAAATTAAACTAAACTAAGGCTGGGTTTACACCTATGCTAACTAGATGCAGCCAATTAGCATAGCAGGAGATTGTGACCGACTCTCTATAGAGCCGGTTCACATATTTCTGCAGCAGGCCCGTGTGGTTTGCACAAAGACGCTGTGCATCTTTTGGACCGTTTCAGGTCCAAATTCAGCCCAACATTTGGGCTGAAATTGGACCTGAAACTGTGAACCAGCACGCACTGGACCCCTGCTGGGAGCCGCTGCGAGTTCCAGTGTGAACCCAGCCTGAATGAATTCCGAAACTAATCAATGAACCAAAATGAGTAACATAACGAATCTATCTGAAACTAAACACATTTTTCCATTCTGCACATGTCTATAAATGAAGGGAATCCCCAGCCACTTTGTTTACAAAGAAAAGTAAAACAGCTGAAGCTGTGAACCACTTCAGCCCCGGAAGGATTTACCCCGTTCCTGACCAGAGCACTTTTTGCGATACAGCACTGTGTCCTTTTAACTGACAATTGCGCGGCCATGCTGCGTTGTACCTGAACAATTGATGTCCTTTTTTTTCCCCACAAATAGAGCTTTCTTTTGGTGGTATTTGATCACCTCTGCGGTTTTTATATTTTGCTCTATAAACAAAAAAAAAGCGTCAATTTTGAAAAAAACCCAATATTTTTTACTTTTTGCTACAATACATATCCAAAAAAATATATAAAAAAACGAATTTATTCATCAGTTTAGGCCAAAATGTATTCTACATATCGTTGGTAAATAAAATCGCAAAAAGCATTTATTGATTGGTTTGTGCAAAAGTTATCGCGTCTACCAACAATGAGAATTGATTTATGGCAGTTAAAATGATTACTGTATAAATGTCACTGGCAGGGAAGAGGTTAAGCTATAGGGGGCGATCAAGGGGTTAAATGTGTTCCCTCACTGTGTTCTAACTGTGTGGGGGCTGGCAGGGGCACGACAGATCTAACTGATCACGATTACAGGGATCAGTAGATCCCTGTCATGTCCCGTGACAGTACGGGAAGCCGTCGTATTTACATCGGTGGGTTCCCGCTCTGTCTCTGTAGTAGGCAATTTGCGGGTCAACAGCGACCATCGAGTTCACCTGACCCGCAGCCACACTCGCACAGCGGGCACGAGAGTGAGCCGGCGGCGGAACGCGCTCGCCCACAACTGCGGCTGCGTGAATCGGCGTTTATATACGCCGATTTGCGCAGCGGAGCCACTTTGCCGTAGTAAATGTGCGCAACGCGGTCGGCAAGTGGTTAACCACTTGACCTCCATCCAGAAGGTGTTACCCCTTTCAGGACCAGCCCATTTTTTGCTATTCAACACTGCGCTACTTAAACTGGCAATTGCGTGGCCATGCAACACTGTACGCAAATGACAAATTGTATAATTTTTCTCACACAAATAGAGCATGCTTTTGATAGTATTTAATCACAACTGGGTTTTTAATTTTTTTTATATATAAATTAAATAAAGACTGAAAATTTTGTCTACATGTCTTTGGTGAAAAAAACCCCCAATAAGTGTATATTAATTGGTTTGAAAGTTATAGCATCTACAAACGATGGTAAATATACTGGAGTTTACGCAGCTATAAACGCTTTACTGTAATGGTGGTAATGAGCCGTTGGCTCCTGCTACTGTCAATTACAGCTAGTGAGTCAATGAGGAGAGAGCGGGGGCACAGCTCTTTGTGTCTTATAGATGTACCCCCAGAGCAAGGGACTTGTTATTGGGGGCACTGGCTGAAGAGGAGGAGCCAGGAGCGGAGGGGGACCTGAACAGAGGATGATCGGGGCTGCTCTATGCAAATATACTGCACCAAGCAGGTAAGTATGACATGTTTGTTTTTTTTTTTCATTTAACCTTTAACCACTTGCTGACCACCTGCTGCAGTTATACTGCGACAAGGTGGCTCAGCTGCGCGAATCGCCGTACTGGTACAACGATTTGTGCACTAGCCTCTGATTGGCCAGCGGGGGAGCCAATCAGCGGGTCCAGCGGACTCAATGCCATAAATCTATCCCCTATTTTGTAGACGCTATAACTTTTGCGCAAACCAATCACTATACGCTTATTAGGGTTCTTTACCAAAAATATGTAGCAGAATACAGATTGGCCTAAATTAATGAAGAAATTAGATTTTTTAAATTTTTTTTGAGTATGTTTTATAGCAGAAAATAAAAAATATTGTTTTTTTTCAAAATTGACGTTTTTTTTTGTTTATAGCGCAAAAAATAAAAATTGCAGAGGTGATCAAATACCACCAAAAGAAAGCTCTATTTGTGAAAAAAAAGGACATCAATTTTATTTGAGTACAGCGTCACACGACTGCGTAATTGTCAGCTAAATAACGCAGTGCTGTATCGCAAAAAATGGCCTGGTCATTAAGGGGGTAAAACCTGAAGTGGTTAATGTCACTTTAACTTTAAGCATTATTAAATTGCTGCTCCTCACCAAACAGAATTTTTATTTTTTTGCTTTGGTACATGTTCTTTAGGCAAGTGCCCACCCCCCATGTCGTTTGACAATTCTTTGCCTATTACCTTAAAATGGCCAGCACTGACGTTTAACATTCAGTTCTCATTGAATTCTATGGGGTTCAAATCTGGCACCCAAACTTTTGTAACGTTCATTGGACCTGCCTTGTTCTAAGCCAAAGGGAATAGGGAGTCTGATTGAGAAAAACATTTTACTTTCCCTTACCACTTAAATTTGTTATCTGAGTTTGAAAGAGAACTTATTGTATGACATAGATAATTAAAATGCATCAAAACTCAAAATGTTTTTGTTTGTTTTGGATAAAAAAAGGAATAGATAAAATCTTGTAATTTTTTTTTTTTTTTACTACTTCACTATCGCTATACATTTTAAAATGGGAGAGTGGTGAACGTGCATTTCTGTAGTGTAATTTTTAAAGAGAAGTTCAGAAACACACAAGTGGCCAGTGAGTCCGTGAATGGCCACAATCTGAGCCTTCATTGTACAGCTCAGATCACAAACAGAATGTACAGAGCCAATCTGAGTGGCACTTTACCTTGTAAATTCTGTGGAAAAAAAGGGAGCCATGTGATGTGCTAAATTGTTCAACACACTGGCCCCTACCACAGTTGGGAACAGAGTGCTGTCAGAATGGTAAAATGCTCCCATAACTCTGCATTACTGTGTGAATTTAAGTTTTCTTTGAACACATGGTGTTGCCAGAGGTGAAGGAGAAGCAGTTGCCACATGGGACAACCACTCCTGTTACCAGAGGTAAGTGAGGAACAAGGTCAGAGATAAAGGTGACACAGTTGCCAATAAGGGACAACTACTCCTGTTATCAGAGGCCAGTTCATGGAAGTCTGAAAAAGTACCAGAGCAGCCTTATTCACTATGGTGAACAAGTGGGAAAGCTTCAGCAGAGTTCTAAGCCAGGGACCCATCGGGTTAGCAGGGGTGACACTTAAGAATTATACAGTGGGTTAGCTGTGGAAGAGCTCAGGGGATCCAGTGATGACTGGCATCTTGAAGTCTAGTGAAAGACCGGGAGCTCAGTGAGTGAAGATCTACAGTAGGATACTGTGAGATGTGAGAGAAGATCTAATGGGTTACTGTGAGATACATGCACAGGTCTCTATTGACTGTTAAAAGTTCAGTTGCCATAGGAGACAGCAGTTCTATAAATACACTTGCTGCAACCAGCTTAAAGGCCCTCTACCTGTATAGCTGTCTGCCTATTATTTGTCTTGGAGTCTGCCAATTGCTATTGCATCTGCCTAAGGATGTCCGGGCCCTAACCCTTTCTCCACCAGTTCTGTTCAAGAGACAATAAATCTCTTTTTTTTTTGCATTCTAAAGGTGACTGGCACCCATGTTTCCAACTTGCATTACCCCCCTATCAGCTCTCCCTAATTCTGGGGGTCACTATTAGGCCTTTAGAGGGCTGGGACACCGCTACAATTACATGAATGAAGGGATCATAGGCAGAAGCAGATTAAATGGGTTTAATTGATTGAGGGATCTTTTTTGTCACCCTTTTACTGCCCTCATGTCCTGTCCACCTCCTCTCCATCCTGTCTCCCTATGTGATCTGTATATTAACCGTTCACCTCCCTTATACTGTACATTAACCCTCCCAACCCCATCCTCCCACTGTACGTGACCTGTACATTAACCCCTAGTGTACCATTACATAGCCCTATATTTTAACCACCTCAATACCAGCATGAGATCGTGTTGGGGTATCTTCTCTTCAAAAAGTTTAATTATAGAGGTTTTAATTTAGTCCTGGCATTTTTATTTGATATATTTGATGTTTTATAACAAATCGTGAGGGAAATTGGGGTTTATTCAGTTTTTCGGGGTTTTTTTTCCTTTATTGGCATGTAATAAAAAATAAAAAAGTGGTTATTAAATACAACCAAAAGAAACTTCCGTTTGACAAAAACGATCTAAAATGAATTTGGATACAGTGTCGCATGACAGAATACTTGCCAGTCAAATAATCACAGCACTGAAAACTGAAAAATGGCCTGGTAATGAGTGAGTCTTACTGTACATGTTTGTACTTTTGTGGTTAACAAATCCCCTTTATATGTCCAGTTAATACCAAAGTTCAGAAGCCGATCAACTAAATGGCTGGCAAAGCTGGTATTCTAAATTTCGCTTATACCTACTGGTTAACATAGCAAACATGGTTGTTTCCATATAACTATATGGACCACAAACCCCCTATACAGACCCTTTTGTGACCCACTATAAATACACCCTAGTTCATTGGAACACATTTCTACCTGCAATATGTTCTATTTTAATTATGCCACATTTTTATTACAATAAAAAACAGTATTTAATCCATAGGCAAGATAAAATAAATCAAGTATAAATGGACACAAGAATCATCAGTGGCACATAACATCAACATTTGCTTCTAAGTCTGTTTTGTGCCTAGAGGTTAACTATAAGAAAAGGTCACAGTGAACTTTACCTGATTATTAAATTCCATGTTACTGCTAACTGACTCATCAGCCGGCGGAACATTTTCTGAGCACTTACTGCATTTCTGCCTGTTTTACGTTGAGATGAATATCATTTTAGTAATATAAAGTATTTATTATGGGCACGTTGGGGAGTTTTGAATCACAGAGCGTGAAGGTTTTGCACTTGGTTAATGGCAAAGAGGATATTTATCTCAAGCTCATAAAGTAAATATAAAAGTCAAAGCTGTCAAATAATCTGTAGATAAACAGCATACACTTGAGTTTTTCTATAAAAATAAACCCGTGGGTTTTTTTTCTGTTTGCTTCCAGATATTAAGGTGAAAATGTTGCTTTATGTCACCTTTTTAAAGGAGACCTGTCCCCTCCAAGCAACAGCAGATGAAAATAACTGAAGGCAAAAAATGTTTACAAAATCAATAACATGCTTGTACATTAAAGCCCAACTCCAAGATTTTTATACCATACCACAGCCTTTTTCCCTTACTTTTTTCTGTACATTTCTTTACACGTTTTAATGAAAAAAAATGTCTTGAAAAATGTTCTCAATGTAGTGGATACATGATCTTTGCTTCTTTTTCCTCTCTTGTTCTACTGCTACTATGTGAGTTGCCTTAACCACTTGCTTACTGCACACTTAAACCCCCCTCCTGCCCAGACCAATTTTCAGCTTTCAGTGCTCTCACACTTTGAATGACAATTACTCAGTCATGCAACACTATACCCATATGATTTTTTGTCCTTTTTTTCATACAAATAGAGCTTTCTTTTGGTGGTATTTAATCACTTCTTTATTTTTTGTATAAATGAAAAAAAAAAACGAAAGTTTTGAATTTTCGCAGCCTTACACACTACTTCTGCAGGAACTTTGGCATGACTTGCCCACGAAGCTGATGTCGCTCTAGTCTAGTGTGCTCTAACTTCTTCCGGAGGGTGCAGACCTGAGGCTGTATACGCATGTCTTATGGCTTGGACAATCCATGAGGAAAGGATTCTAGAAGAGGCCATCTGACCTCTCTTAGGGCCCAACAGTAGGATAAACAAATTGCCTACCTTTCTGAAGTCCTCCGTTCTACGCAGATATGTTGAGATGACCTGTCAGACATCCATCTTAGACCAATCTTCTTAGCCTGCCACTGACGAAATTGAAGGCAACACAACTTCCCAATTTATATGGAAATGTGACACGACTGCAAAAATTCCAAGATATCATTCCGTGATGGAGATTCGGGATTGAAATGTCTTAAATCTGCCATCTCAAAGAACTTCTTCCATATCCTGTAGTATGTTGTGTTTGAGGATAATTTCCGAGACGCCAGTAATGTCTTCTGAACTCCCTCGGTTATGCCCATCCGAGCTAGTCTGCGCCTTTCAATAGCCAAGCCATCAAACTGAGCCGAGCCACATTGGGGTGTATCATATTGCCTTGGAGAAGAAGATCTCTGGCCTTCGGAAGTGCTACTGGAAGGGCTAATGATAACTGCATTAGCAGCGGGAACCATGGGCGGTTGGCCCAGAATGGGGCAATTACAATGGCCATCAATTTCTCCTGCCGATTCTTGAGTAGTGTTTTCAGGATCAGGGGAGTTGGAGGAAAGATGTATGCCAGGCAAAACTTCCAGTGCTGAGACAGTGCATCCTGACCCCTGGCCCTGGGATGGAAGAATATGGTGAAGAAAACTGGCAGCTGGGTATTGCAAGGGGATGCCCTCAAATCCACCCCCGGTGTTCCTCCCAGAGCAAACAGCGATAAGAGGAATTTCCGAGTCAGCATCCATTCATTCTGATCCATGAACTGCCTGCTTAAGGCGTCTGCTCTTATGTTCTCTATCCCCGGGAGGTAGGAAGCTGTTAGGGATGACAGATTGCTCTCTGCCCACTGGAAGATCTGAGCTGCGATCTGCAAAAGAAGCAGGCTCCTCGTGCCTCCCTGATTGGACACATATGCTACCGCTGTTCTGTTGACCATTAACATTTCCACATGCTGTCACCAAATCAGTGGTGCAAAAGCTAGCAAGGCCTTCTGTGCCGCCATCATCTCCAGACGATTGGAGGAATTAGGAACTCTTCCTTTCCATCTTCCTTGTGCCACCTCGTATTGACAGTGTGCTGCCCAACCCTTCAAACTTGCGTCTGAAGTAATCGTGATCACCTGCGAGGCAAAAAGTGGAAGGCCCTGGTTCAGGTTGCTCGGTCTCAACCACCACGTCAGGTCTTGCTTCACAAACTGAGGTAGTAATATCTGCTGAGCTAAAGAATCCCTGTCCCATTGCTGGAGAAATGCAAATTGAAGGTGTCTGAGATGCCATCTTGCCCATGCCACTGTAGGCACTGCCAAATTCATCAAGCCTAAGACCCACATACAATGTCTTGCCGATACTGAAGGACTCCTCTTCAGAACTCGGACTGTCGAGGTTAAGAGGGATATCTTCTCCTTCGTAAGGAACAATCTCCCTAGCACGGTGTCGGATAAGACCCCTAGATATTCCAACTTAGCTGACTTTTGCTGAATTTGATCAGCCACCCAAATGCCTGAAGCATCTTCAGTGTTCTTGCCCGATGTAACATCAGGGCTTGTTTGGAATTTGCCAGGAAGAGGACATTGTCGAGATAATGAAAAATTCTTATGTTCTCCAATCGAAGAAGGGCGACCACTGCCAGTAGAAGTTTTCAAAAATGTCCGGGGGGCAGAGCTGAGGCCAAATGGAAGACAGACAAATTGGTACTGAAAATCTCTGACCGCAAATCTGAGGAATCGATGGAAGGATGCGTGGATTGGGACGTGAAGGTATGCCTCTGCCAAGTCTATGGAGAGCATCCAATCCAAGGGTCGAACCACCAAAAAGACCCCATTCGAAAGCTTGCCGGCCTTATGAATGTGTTCAAAAATCTTAGATCCAAAACTGGCCTGAACTTCCCTGAGGCCTTCTTTACTAAAAAGTTTGGAGAGAAGACTCATTCGCCTCTTTGCTCTTCTGGTACCAGAACAATTGCTTCTGCCCTTAACAGATCCTGAATATAGGCCTCCAATGTGACCCTCTCTTCTCTTGTGGAGGGTGTGTGAGATCTCACAAAGTGATCTTCCAGAGGGAGATGTTCCCACTCTAGGTGACAACTGTCCCCTCACAACTGACAGAACCCAGGGATCTTGAATTTGGTCCACCCAGACCCGATAAAAGAGAGACAGCCTTGCTCCCACATGAGGGGTCTGAACGTGCCGATCTTCAGAAAGACTTTTCTGTAGACTTTTGACTCTGGGTGAACTTGGGCTTTTGACCCTTATGAGCTGGCTGGGAACTCCACCAGGGCCGATGCATATATTCCTTCCCTGGCCGATAAGATCTTGTATTTCGAAATTGTCTTCCCATGGGGCGAAAAGGCTGCTGCTTCCTTCTTCTTTCTTGCGGGATAAGTCCTGACTTTCCGCCGGTTACTCGCTGGATCGCTTCTTCTAATGTTTTCCTAAATAAGACCTTCCTGCTATATGGTACTGAGCAGAGTCCCTGCTTCGATGAACTATCTGCTGTCCAATGCTTCAGCAATAGCGCCCTTTTGGCCGCCACTGATTGTGCCATCATTCTGGCCGACAACCCTACCAGATCCACCGCTGCTTCAGTTACAAAGTCTGCTGCTGATGTCAGGTGTGTTAAGATGGCAAGGAAGGCTTCCTACCCTCTGTCCAGATCTTTTAACTGCCCCCCCCAGGCTCTCATCGTTTGGACTACTGATGTCAGGGCCACCGCAGGCTTACAGGCTGCCCCTGCTGAAAGGTATGTTCATTTGAGCTCTGCATCCAACCGTCTATCCATTGCATCCCGAAAAGCTACGGAGTCTTCAAGGGGCAATGTCACATGCCTTGCCAATCTTTGCAAAGATGCATCCACTCTTGGGGCATTGTCCCATATTTCTGAGTCTTCCGATCTAAATGGATAGAGTTTAGAAATCCTATTCTGAAGGTTTGTTCATTTGTCCAGTTTTGACCATTCCTCCTCTATTAATTCCTGAATTTCAAACATTACTGGGAAGTTTGGTAACACCTTCTTCAGATTAGGAAAATATTTCCTCATTTTCTGCGGAGGTTGAGAAGGTTCCTCTTCCCATGCGATCGCTTGCTTTAACGCCATGACAAAATCTGGCACCAGGGAGAAGTCAAAGGCATAGGACTCTCCATATTCCCCTTCTTCCGCAGAAGATCCTGATTCCTCTGAGTCATGCTCTTGAGGTGACCTTTCCTGGATCTCAGGCAAGGGGTGTGGCCCCCTTGAGGAAGATGGCTTTACTGCGACCTCTTTAAGGCCCTCTGCCACTGACTGACGGATGTAATGTAGTACTTACTGAGATTCTGCTATCCTGTCCCGTGTAGCTTCTCTAAAGCATTCTTCACAGACCAGCTTCATTGGCATTGCAGGGGCCCCACAAGACCAACACACCACTGCCTCCAGCCTTGGGGATGAACGCCTAGCTGATCTAGACTGATGATGAGCGGAGTCAGAAGACTCCGGATTTAGACTTATGCTTTCCTCCTTTATGGTCCTTTCCCCTGTAGGAAATAGGACACAATTCATCACTTTTTTTTTTAAAACAGTTCCACGGCTCTTCCTACCTGGAATCAACCGATCTTCGCGCCTCAACCTCAGATCTAGGAGAATCCATAGTTTCCACTCTCCTATATATAAATAAAGCAGGGTTAGCATGGAACAGAAACCCCCCTCCTCCCCCCCTCTCTTTCAGCAGAGAAGCAGCATCTGCTGCTGCTGACATGAAACACTCACAGCGTTTGGCTGCAAAATGAATGAGTCCCCCATGGACCAACCCAGCCAATTCCTATTTGTGTCCTAATCTCCTCCCACAGGGCGTAACCCGTCCCCTTTACTCGGAGCTGGACTCTGCCCAGCAGAAGTGAGGACACAGGAAATGCCAGCGCCGCCATTTTGGACCAGGGAATGACACTGACCCGTGAACTGTCCTCCCATTCCCAGAACCACACCACTGCCTCACCAGAGAGAGAGGGGGACAGGAGGAGCCCGCACCATGCCCCCACTGACCAGGGATCCAAAAACACCATTTAGGCTGCATGATCCGCCCCGTCACCAGGAGCGCTCCTACAGGAGAGGGTTTACCTCCGGCAGGGAGCCTTACACCCGGTGAGGCTAGACCAGGCAGGAGAAGTATGTAATCTTCAAATCTTGTTGCTTGATAGTAGGAGTGTTCGCCCCGGAGCGTGGACAAAAAAGGAACGAAGGGGTGAGGGGAAGCCCTCCTTTTATTCAAGTAGGGGGTTATCCTATGGGGTCAGAGGGGTGGACCTGACCCATATGTAGGCTGACATGATGAGCTCCAGAAAAGTACAAATACCCCCCAATGACTCCTTTTTGGAAAGTAGACATTCCAATGTATCTACTATAAAGGCAAGTTGTAATTTTTTCCCACAATTCTTTGCAAAATTAAGATTTTTTTTCCCCAGACAATTGTCATTGTAACAGGTTATTTCTCTCACACGGCATATGCATACCTCAAATTGCACCCCAAAATACATTATACTACTCCTCCTGAGTATGGTGATATCACATGTGTGGGATATTTTTACAAACTAGCAACTTCAGGTGTTTTAGAAGGATAAATGACACATCTCATTTCTCAACCACCTATTACACTTTTGAAGGCCCCGGAGCACCAAGACAATGGAAACACCCACAAAATGACCCCATTTTGGAAAGCTAACACCCTAATGTATAATCTATGAGGCATAATGAGTCTTTTGAACACTTAATTTTTTTCCAGAAGTTTTTGGAAAATATGGGAAAAAAATGTAAACGCATTTTTTTTACACAAAGTTGTCCATTTATAAGATATTTCCGACACATAGCATGTACATTGCAAAAATGACACCCCAAAATACATTCTGCTACTCCTCTTGAGTATGACGATACCACATGGGTGAGACTTTTACACAGCCTGGCCACATACAGAGGCGCAACATTGAACTAGCACCTTCAGGCGTTTTAGAAGCATAAATTACACATCTCATGTCTCAACCACTTATTACAATTTGAAGGCCCTGGAGCACCAGGACAATGGAAACGCCCACAAAATTACCCTGTTTTGAAAACATAACACCCCAATGTATAATATATGAGGCATAATGAGTCCTTTGAACGGTTCATTTTTTTCCAGAGGTTTTTGGAAAATGTGGGAAAAAAGTGAAAACGCATTTTTTTTACACAAAGTTGTCCATTTACAGGATATTTCCAACACATAACATGTATATAGCAAATATGACACCCCAAAATACATTCTGCTACTCCTCCTGAGTATGACGATACCACATGTGTGAGTCTTTTACACAGCCTGGCCACATACAGAGGCCCAACATTGAGCAAGCACCTTCAGACGTTTTAAAAGCATAAATTACACATCTAATTTCTCAACCACCTATTACACTTCTGGAAGCCCTGGAGCACCAGGACAATGGAAATGCCCCCATTTTGGAAAGCTAACACCCCAACATTTTTTCCAAAAGTTTTTGGAAAATGTGGGGAAAAAATGAAAACATTTTTTTACACAAAGTTTTCCATTTATAAGATATTTCCAACAAATAGCATGTACATGGCAAAAATGACACCACAAAATACATTCTGCTACTCCTCCTGAGTATGGCGATACCACATGTGTGAGACTTTTACACAGCCTGGCTACATACAGAGGCCCCCATGCAAGGAACACCGTCAAGTGTTCTAAGGACACATAGCATGCACATACAAAGAATTACACCCCAAAATATACTCTGCTGAGTAAAGGGTAAACAACACCTGTGGTTTTAGTAGCACAGCTATCCACAGGAGATAGCACTGGTCCAGGCAGCAGGCAGGTCAGCTACAGCAAACAGAATTGGTCAGGCAACCGGCAGCGAATGCAATTGTCCATGCAACAGGCAGGAATACTGTTCATAGTACAGGCAACAGGCAGGGATACTCGCCATATACAGTCCACGGTCAGTGCATGCAGAGATATTATCAACTGGCCCATAATATTGGTAGTAGGCAGAAACATGGTCCATAGTCCAGGTATCAGCAGAGATGTGGTCAGTTCATGTGGTAGGCAGAGGCATGATGGCAGTAAGTCCTACAGGCAGCAGGCAGAAGTAGGGCCTCGGTCAGGACAGAATGGGGACAGGGTAGAGGCTTCTTCCACCCAAATGTCTTTGAAGCCTTCAAGTCTCCAGACCCTAATCTGGGAGAGAGAAAACAAAAAAAATATTTTCTTTATCCAGAAAAACAATTCTGGAGTCCCTCACATATGTGAGACCCCTGTGTTGTGAATCACATTACTCCAGTTGCAGGGTGCAAGATCAGTCCAAGAGGCAGACACAAAATGTGGTCAAACAGTCCAGGGTCAGTTCCAGATCAGGCAGAGGTATGCACAGAATCGGTAGGAAGAAGCGTGGTTGAATAACAAGCCAGGGTCAGTTTTGGAGCAGGCAGAGGTACTGTATGTACAAAATCGGCAGGTAAAGGCATGGTCAAATAACAAGCCAGGGTCAGTTCAAGAGCAAGCAGTGGCATAAGGGGTGTGAACTGGAACAGGAACTAAGGATTACTAATCACTAGAGTTGATCGAACCTCTGGAAGTTCGGGTTCTGCAGGTTCGGCCGAACTTGGGGACAAAGTCCGGGTCCGGACTTGACCCGAACTTTGACCCGGACCCCGAACCCCATTGAAATCAATAGGGACCCAAACTTTTAGGCACAAAAATGGCTGTAACAAAGTCCTGGAAAGTCCTAGAGGTCTGCAAAAGGAAGGAAAATGGGGGTAAGGGTCGGACAAGTGCCCTACAAAGAAATGGGGATAGGGAAATAACTTAAAATCATTTTTAAGCTAAAATCACATAAAAAAATCAAAAATGGAGGTGGATGTGGAGTTGGAGGTTGAGGAGGCGGTTTAAGTGACGGTGGAGGAGGAGGAGGAGGAGCCAACACTGTTTTTTTATTTTTGGAATCTTTTTGTTTTTTTTTTAAACCAGCAATGTAGATGCACATTTTAATTTTGTGCAAGAAACAATAATCTGTCCCTTTAAGCAACAGTAGGAACCTCTCCCTATAGAACTAGGAGATGATTTTAGATTCTAAAATCATCTCCAAGTTGTAAAGGGAAAGCCTCCAACTGTTGCTTTAAGGGAAAGATTATTGTTCTAAAATCATCTTCAAAGTGTGTGGGAAAAGCCTATTGCAGGGGCATAGAGCCATATTACTGTTCTAAAATCATCTTCACAGTGTGTGGGAAAAGCCTGTTTCAGCCGCATAGAGCCATATTAGTGTTCTAAAATCATCTTCAAAGTGTGTGGGAAAAGCCTGTTTCAGCCTAATAGAGCCATATTAGTGTTCTAAAATCATCTTCACAGTGTGTGGGAAAAGCCTGTTTCAGCCGCATAGAGCCATATTAGTGTTCTAAAATCATCTTCCAAGTGTATGGGAAAAGCCTATTGCAGGGGCATAGAGCCATATTACTGTTCTTTCAGCCGCATAGAGAGCCATATTATTGTTCTAAATTTTAGAACAATAATATGGCTCTATGCGCCTGCAATAGGCTTTTCCCACACACTGTGAAGATGATTTTAGAACACTAATATGGCTCTATGCAGCTGAAACAGGCTTTTCCCATACACTGTGAAGATGATTTTAGAACACTAATATGGCTCTATGCAGCTGAAACAGGCTTTTCCCACACACTGTGAAGGTGATTTTAGAACACTAATATGGCTCTATGGGGCTGAAACAGGCTTTTCCCACACACTGTGAAGATGATTTTAGAACACTAATATGCCTCTATGCGGCTGAAACAGGCTTTTCCCACACACTGTGAAGATGATTTTAGAACACTAATATGGCTCTATGCCCCTGCAATAGGCTTTTCCCACACACTTTGAAGATGATTTTAGAACACTAATATGGCTCTATGCGGCTGAAAGAGGCTTTTCCCACACACTGTGAAGATGATTTTAGAACACTAATCATTCCATTAAAGCAACAGCTGGAACCTTTCCCTGTTCAACTTGATGATGATTTTAGAAGAATAATCTTTCCCTTAAAGCAACAGACTCTACCTAGTCCAGTCAGATCGTTCTGTGCAGCAGGATGAGGTGTGCAATCTGTCCCTCAAAGCAGCAGTACTAGTATCTCTCCCTAGTCCACAATCAGATCGTTCAGTAATGCAGGATGAGATGTTCTGCAATCTGTCCTTCGCAGAGCCAGCAGCATCCTCTCCCTAAACTATCCTGAGAGCATATGACATGCAGCACGGTGACTCCAGCCCCATATAGATGCTGGGTCACATGGTGCACTGGCCAATCACGGCCATGTCATTAGTAGGCATGGCTGTGATGGCTTCTAGGGAAAACCAGTGAAACATTTGTTGATTGGCTGCCCTTGGCAGCTTTTCAACACGTGGAATAAAATAGCAGAACCCCGGACCCGAACCCAGACTTTTTTTGAAAAGTCCGGGTTCGGGTCCAGGTCCCGGACACCCAAAAGTTCGGTACGGACCAGAACTTTACAGTTCGGGTTCGCTCAACTCTACTAATCACTAATAATTGACTAAAGTGTGATAGCGGCGGAAGCAGTCACCTATGTAGAGACCTGGTTGGGAAGGGCACTGAGCACAATCATAAGTGGTGTCTCTTCTAACTCCTCCACTGGAGCACACCCGGCATCTTTTCTGGCGTTTTTGACCTGTTGGTCTGGAAGGTATTGTAATGGGGAAATGGCGCTCAGAGAGTCTGCTACACACATCTAATGTTTTCTGGTGGGCCGTTCGGGTATAGAAGTTTGTTGACGATATCCTCCTGGTAGCCAAGGAAGGGTTTGGGGTTTTCAGTGGAATTACGGTATAGTACATAGGTGTTGTACATACACAAATAAAAAAATTAGAGTGCAAATTTTTTATATCAGTGGTATGTTCTTCGGGTAGCAAGATAGGGTTCCATCATTTGGTCGTTTAAATTGACTCCTCCCATATACAAGTTGTACTCGTGGACACAGCTTGGTTTTTGTATTGGGCCATTCCTTCTGGGGATCTCCACAAACGTATTGTTATGTATTAACGACAACATATACACATCCCTTCTGTCCCTCCACTTCACAGCCAGAATCTCCTCATTCTGCAGACTCGCCATCTCTCCTGTTCTACGCTTCATGTTGACGAGTCTTTTTTAGATTTTTTTTTTTTAGATTCAACTTTATTGTCATTACACATTTACAAGTACAAGGAAACGAAATGCAGTTTGGGTCTAACCAGAGTGCAATAACAGCAAATGCAGAATATACAATGTTACATGATTTACATAAGTTAAATAGAATGGTATATAGGACTAAACAATAATATACAGATAAGTATACATGTACTATGAACATGATATACAGATCAACAATAATATACAGATGAGTATATATGCACTATGAACATGATTACAGAGGCCTTTTTAGGCAGTCCATCAGCAAAATAATGAAGTGTGAGGTGTGGGGGAAAATGTGGTAGTGTATCAACGAGGAGCAGAGTTCAGTAAAGAGGAAAAAAGCTGTTCTTTAGTCAGCTGGTCCTGGTCCGGAGGCACCTGAAACGCCTCCCGGAGGGCAGAAGAGAGAACAGTCTATGGGCGGGATGAGAGGAATCTTTAAGAATGCTGCGAGCTCGACGCAGACAGCGTTTCTTTTGGATGTCCACCATGGCTGGGAGTGAAGTCCCTATGATGCGCTGGGCAGTTTTCACCATCCGTTGCAGTGCCTTGCGCTCTGCAACAGAGCAGCTCCCATACCAGACTGTGACACAGCGGGTCAGGATGCCTCTATTGCGAAGTGGTAGAAGTTCATCAGAATATCTGAGGAGAGCTGGTTTTTCTTTAGTGTCCTCAGGAAAAAGAGGCGCTGGTGAGCCTTCTTGACAAGGCTGGAGGTGTTAGTAGTCCAGGACAGGTCTGCCGAGATGTGGATCCCCAGGAACTTAAAACTGGAGACGCGCTCAACAGCCATCCCATTGATGTAAATGGTGTCGTGTGTGCCTCTTGACTCTTTCCTGGAGTCAACAATGAGCTCCTTTGTCTTGGAGGTATTGAGGAGCAGGTTATTGTTGGTGCACCATGTAGCTAGGTGCTGGATCTTCTCCCTGTAGGCAGTCTCATCATTGTTGGTGATGAGACCGATCACGGTAGTGTCATCTGCAAACTTGATGATGGAGTTAGATCCATTCACAGGCCTGCAGTCGGAGGTGAAGAGGAAAGCCCATCCTGTTTTTTCTGACTGTGCCACATGCTGGCTTACCTGTGAAGGTTCCGGAACAGGGGTAAACTTGTATAAAAGTTATCAACATATAGCCGGTAGCCTTTCTCCAGGAGCAGGTAAATGAGTTCCCAAACAACTTTTCCGCTTGAGCCTAAATAGTCTGGGCAATTAGGGGGATGCAGCTGGGAGTTCTTCCCTTCGTACACTATAAAGGCGTAAATGTACCCCATGGCTCGGTCACACAATTTATAGACTTTCACCCCATAGCGGGCTCTTTTACTGGGGATAAATTGTTTTATTCGCAGCCTGCTGCTAAATTTAACAAGGGATTCATCAAAACATATGTGCTGGTCCAGTGTAAACAATTGGGGGAATACTTCTGAAAAATAATTAAGTATTGGGCGAATTTTATAAAGCCAGTCATAATTTGGGGCATTTCGGGGAGGGCACTGGGCATTATCATTGAAATGAAGAAATCTCATAATCATGAAATATCTTGTCCTGGGCATTATCGTTGAGAAGACCGGCATGTGGTAGATGAGCTGGGTGGACCAATAGGAGCGCAGTTAATTTTTTCTGTTAAGTCCCATGCAGAATGCGAGGCCCAAAAAAGTTTTAAACTCTTCCACCGTTACGTCTCTCCACTCAAAGGGACAGGCATAATAGGAGGTTGGATTATTTTCAATGAATTGATGTGCATACAGGTTGCACTGGGCCACAATGGATGTTAGCATGTCCTCCGTGAAAACCAAATCAAAGAAATTGATGAGTGAGAAATTTTCCGTGTCTACCTGGACTCCTGGCTGGGCAGCGAAAGGGGGAATCCTAGCTTCTCCTGAATTAGGAGGAAGCCACAAGGGGTGGCCGGCATGGGACCTAACCCTAACCTCTTTTTGCCATTGTTGATGTGCAGCACTAATTGGCACTGATGACACGGGTGGCACTTATGAGGTGACTCTGATGGGCACTTAGGGCACTGATGACACTTGACACAGATGGGACTGATGACAGGTGGCACTGATGACAGGTCAGGTGGCAATGATGACATGTGACACTGATAATTGATGGCACTGATGACACGTAACACTGATTGATAGCACTGATGACAGGTGGCACTGATACGTGGCACTGATGACAGGTCAGGTGGCACTGACACCTGGCACTGATGACAGGTCAGGTGGCACTGATGATATGTGGCACTGATGACAGGTAACACTGATTGATGGCACTGATGACAGGTGGCACTGACACGTGGCACTGATGACAAGTCAGGTGGCACTGACACGTGGCACGGATGACAGGTCAGGTGGCACTGATGACACTTTGATGACACGTGACACTGATTGATGGCACTAACACATAGCACTGATGACAGATGGTGGCATTGTGGCAAGTGATGGGTAGCGTGACACCAGTGAGCACTGTGATGGGCAGTATTTGGGCACAGTAGGAATCGATCAGTAATGTTTTTCACTCACTGAAATACACGCAGCACAGAACGCTCTCTCTCTCTCCTCACATGGCGGTGTCTGTGTGAGGAGAGAAAGCTGGCAACGAGAGATGATCTCATATGTTTACATCTGAGATCATCTCTCATTGGACCCGCCGATCACGTGGTAAATGGCTGCTGTGATTGGCCATTTACCACGATCTGTGACTGGCTGTGTCCAAGGGACACGGCGAACACAGATCTTCCCTGCTGCTCGCACGCGATTGCGGGTAGGGAGCGCGCAAAGGGGCGGACGTCATTGGACATCTCCCAGGCAATTCAGATCCGAGCCATAGCCGTCTTTCGGTTGTAGTGCGGATCTGTAGTGGTGAAAGTGTATTTGATATTGTATGGATAACACCTACTTTATATTTGTTACATGCCCTCATTCACATAGCATAACTTAAAACATTATTTGAAAAGTTCAGCTTACCTTTTAAGATGCTCTATTCTGAAGCTCCCAGCAAGGAAAAACCCTACTAGTTTGTCTTTGTTTATGAAGGGGCAGCGCAGCTGTGTTTATTATAATTAATTCTGTCTGTATATTGCAGACAGATCTTCATTATCATTTGTAACTAGATATGAACACTATCTGTCCTAACAAATGGATAAAGGTGTAGAGGATGGGCTTCAGGCACTGTATATTAATTAGGTTAGACTTGGGACAGACACACTCTAACATTGTTCAAAAAACCTTGCAGTCAGCCATGACACCTTCTCCTGAAAAGCATCTAAACAGGAATGCTGTGTGAATAGAAACACATAGCAAACAGAGAAGTTTTCTCAAATTTGACTGCAAAAGTGTTAAAGCGGTTCTAAAATCTAAAACAAATTTTTATCTTAAAGCGGAGGTCTGCCAGGTCCGCCTAGAATGAAAAAAAATTAAAATCCAGCAGCTACACATACTGTAGCTGCTGACTTTTAATAATAGGACACTTACCTGTCCTGAAGTCCAGTGATGTCGGCACCGCAGCTGATGTTTCCATCAGCTGTCGGGTGCTGCTGCTGCTGCCATTACGGGTAAGGGAACCCGGCAGTGTAGCATTACAGCTTCACACCGGGAGCCCTACTGCGCATGCACAAGGCTCCACTGTACTCTGCTATTGGCCCGGCGGCTAGTAACAGAGCGAGGAGGGAGGAGGGAGCCGGGCTGCTGACGTCAGCGGCTGTGGCCGCCGGACTGAGCTCCCAGATGTGGGGAAAAAGACACCTGTCAAAGACAGGTGTCCTCTCCCCCCGAATGGTGTCAAATGGGACACCTGAAGGGGGGGGGGGGGAATCCGATCAGCGGAAGTTCCACTTTTGGGTGGAACTCCACTTTAATGCATTTTCTGCATTAAGGTAAAAACCTTCCAATACCAATTTTCCTCCCTAACACTTACCTGAGTCTTGTATAGATCCAGTGCAGTACCCGTCTGCAAGTCTTCTCTCCCCTCTCCATACTCTCACAGGCTTTGTGGAGTAATTGGCTCCTGCTGCTGTCAGTCACATCCTGGGAGGAGACAACGGGTACAGGGGCTGAGCGGGGCTGTGTTTGTCTATGGATCCACACAGCCTGGCTCAGGTGGACAGGCCGCATGTGTGCCCCCTTGCTATGGGGGCACATACAGAAGTGGAGGAGTGGACAGAACTGGGGGGGGGCCCAGGAAAAAGAGGTAAATGGCTGCTCTGTGCAATATCATTGCAAGGAGCAGGTAAATATAAAACTCATTTTAATTTTAAAAAATAAGGGTTTACCATAGCTTCAATATGCTTTAAACAGTGCTGCTACATCCTTATGTTCATGCATGCAGTTCTAACAAAAAACCTACCCATTGACTATTCCACAGGAAGACAGAGAGGGGCATTCAATGCCTGTTTCTGAAGTACAGCCCTGCATTTAATCATTTAAAGTGTTACTAAACAGTTAAATCAGTCTGTATATGCAGTAAAACAAGGCTGTTTGATCCTATCTTCTCTGATCATCCCCTTCTTCTACAGTCCCCAATCCATCTGCTGATAGAACAGAGCCTTTAGAGTCACTCTGCACATGCTCAGTTTGGTGTGTATTGCTAGAGAGTTTTTTTTTTCTTGGGAGGGTGCATGTGATCAGCACAGGGCCAATCAGCACTGTCCAGACAGAGAGTCAGGGGTCGTGCAGCCTCATAGGACAGTCAGAGTAGAATGAAAACTCCTCCTGCAAGCTTTAACCAGACACTGATAGAAGTCACAAGACTGCTATATGCTGCTGATGAGAAAAAGTATTTAGTAGTTTATATTTACCGTACTAAAATAATTGCATTTCCATGTTTTGTGTACTGTGAGAGACCAGATAGAGTTAATGCAGGGTCCTGGGTTTAGTAACACTTTAAGTTTACAGTCCAAGTGGAGGTGTGTCTTTGATGACAAGGAGGTTTGTTTATGGCAGCCAGGGCCAAGAGGCCGAGTTTGGATGATGCTGGTCACTATCCAAGCAGGAAGTTAGACCGCAGGAGCGTTGGAATGTGTGAGTATGGTCCTTTTTTACAGAACTCTGGGACATAAGCTTTATAGTAAAAATGGAGATGGGCTTTAATAAGCTTTTACACTTGTCCATATCTTTGTATACAAGAATCATTCTATAACATTTTGGGACTGTTGTGGAAAGCAAATTTTATATTTCTGTGTGTTAGAGGCACAAACTACCAATTATGCACAATGCAATTGTATCCAAAAATGAACCCTACCCAATCTCCAATCTAGATATCTAGATTCAAAAACCGATTGAAAGAATGTTTTTTTATATTTTTTTTGGATTTGTATATTAGCAAAAAGTAAGAAAAATTTGTTTTTTTTGCAAAACTGTCACTCTTTTTTTGTTTATAGCGGTGATCAGAAATTACGCAGAGGAGATCAAATACCACCAAAAGAAAGCTCTATTTGTGTGAAAAAAAGGACGCAAATTTAGTTTGGGTGCAATGTCGCCCGACCGCGCAATTGTCAGTTAAAGTGACGCAGTGCCGAATCACAAAAAGTGCTCTGGTCCTAAAGTGTGAAATCCTTCCGGGGCTGAAGTGGTTAATAAAAACTACAAAACATTCTTTAATCCAGCTAAAAATCCCCTGAAATGTATATAGTTTAGAAAAACAAGCATGGAAACTCATAAATGGGGACTTGAGAATAAAAAAAAAATAAGCTGTTGTCTGATAAATGCAGATAGATATTAATATTACTGGTTTAAATAAGCAATATCTCTAAGAGCTTATTAACATGGCATATGCTTATATGAGGCCATTATAAATGTATATAATAGTATTATGGTAGTATAAAGCATAGGGATTTACATTTAAGTTCTGCTGAGAGGATATTTTTTTTTTAAATGACGCATATACCACCACCACCTTTTAGCAGGATCTTTCGTAAGAACCACATCAAGCATTAATTGAGACCAACTTCTGCGTGGAGACAGCAATAATATCCGCTCGCTCAAGATACACGTTGCTTGATCCCTGCTCAGGCTTCACATATAGCCACATACATATTATTATTGTAAACAATAGAAAAAGAGGGGGGGGGGGCGCTAGGGCCCAAAAACTGAACAATGTGCAGCAATTATCACTATACTATACTCCAATACACAGTACTACATATTACTTTTGTATATTAATTATTGTAATCCAGCCTACAACCTACTTTTGTCACACCCCCAGATAGCAAGCAATTGTGCTGCAAGTTTGAAAATGACTTGCTAATCTATTGCTAGACATGCCAGGCTTCACAATTGTGTTGCACAATTGCAGCAAGTCCTCATTGCATGACTCCAGATCAACTTTCTTTGCAAACATTTTGCAAGTCTGCTGCACGTTCTGGTTAATTTATGTTGTGCAACACTCATCCCACCACGGGGGTCACTGTGACTTTCAGAGCTCTTACTGTAGACTCACCACTGCTACCTTTCTCTTGCTAGAGACAAATTTTGCCCCCAGCTATGCCAACATCACCGTGGGGCTATGGGAATCCAGGCACATCTGGAATAACAATCCTTATGCTGAACATCTGATCTTCTATGGGAGTTACATTGATGATGTCATAATCATATGGGATGGTTCACTGGATCATTTCCTGCAGTTTATGGTCTTCTGTAATTCCAGCACATTCAGGTTGACCTTCACCTCCGTGATAGACCCTGAGACGTTGTGCTTTATGGACCTGGAGCTATCCCACTCCGATACCCAGATCATTGCGAAGAACTACTCTAAGCCCACTGCTGGAAATTACTTCTTGCATTACACCAGTTGCCACCACCCTAGATGGGCCCACAATGAACCAAACAGCTTATTCCACCATCTCAGAAATAACTGTACCAAACTAGAAGATTATGTCACACACAATGAATTCTTGAAAAATAAATTCCTTGATAAAGGGTACCTTCTGTCATTGGTTCAGGAGGCCGCACACCAGTATGCAGTGGATACCCCACCCTGTGCCAAGGAAAATACCCAGGGACCTATCATTAGATTCATTACCCAATACCACAACCACTTCCGGAAAATGGAAAATATTTTCAAAAAACATTGGTCCATATTAACCCAAGACCCACACCTAGCACCCTCTATCCCAGAGGCCCCCAAATTTGCCTACAGAAAAGCAAGAAATGTAAAAAGCAAAATCGCTCCTAGCAAGATGAAATCTTCCGTCAAAACGAGTTCCCTTAAACAACTTACCTTGGTCCCTTTGGGGGGAATGTATCATTGCAAAAAAGCCTTATGTCTTACCTGTGCACATTGAAAAGAAACTGCAGCGCCTAAGGTTTCAAAAGTCACAAAAGAGGAATAGGTCAAGACTTGACCTATTCCTCTTTTGTGTCTTTTGAAACCTTAGGCGCTGCAGTTTCTTTTCGGTGACTATTTGGCGATCTACATCGGTTGTTTTATGCGCGCTGCCTATGTACTCATACATTTACTTGCATTCTTTATTTTCCATTATCATTGTTTGTCATAAAGTGAGCGCGGGATTGTGATTACTATATTACATTACCTGTGCACATGTCCCTCATGGGAAGAAATCTTATACCTGTGGAAATATGACCTACCCCATTAAAGCCTTTTACAACTGCTCCACCACCTACATGGTCTACTTTTTGTCCTGCCCTTGTGGTCTCTATTATGTTGGGAGGACCGTCAGGACCCTCAGGACCAGGTTCGGTGAACACCGTAGGTCGGTCACGGAGGGTGAACCTTTACTTAGCATTCCTCGTCACATCATTCCCGGTCCATGGATGGTTTGCAAGTTTGGGTCATTGAGTCCATCCCTGACACCTATCCTCCAGCTGAACGTTTCCGGAGGTTATGTAGCCAGGAAACATTTTGGATCTTTACCCTAAACTGTTTAGCGCCTATGGGCCTGAACGAAGAGATGGAGATTAACACTGTCATATAACACCTATCCTGCTCACATGGGAGAAATACACATGGGGGCATGTATTTATGCATGTACACTCTACAACACAAGCCCTTGGGCTTGATACACCCATGCTCTGGCCCACATCCCCTTTACTTGTCACACCCCTCTGCCAGCTTAGGATGGCGCAGGTGGCAAGCGGAGGAATGTACAGGCAGCTCCCATTCTACTACGTAAGTTTCCATACCACTCCCCATGGTGCTGGATAGGTCTCTCTAAGGTTTTTGGGACCACATATGCTTGTAGAGATGGAGATAAATCTGCGGGCCATACATCCCACTCCTTTCCTGTCCTAGACTCCCTCCTTTTTTTGCACTGCCATGTGCCTACCAGATACATCTTCTTCTTCTTCTTATTATTTAATATGCTTATACTGCATGCAACACACCGCTTTTTCCTTATATGTACTTGCGGGTATTTAGATCTCGCTAATCTAGACTATACACCAGGGGACAGAATGTTCTTTATTACACGTTAATGTTTTTAACTTTTATTTTAACAAGTCTGAGCGTTCACATGTGCACATACACATATATATATATTTATTTATAGGTTTTGGACCCACTAAATTACATCATATAATTTTTTTATTGTATTTTATTATATTTTCAATTTTTTTTATATATTTTTCATTCTTTATTTTTATTATTATTTTATGTTTTTTTATTATTTTATACACCATAATTGGTACTTTCCCCTAGACACAAGAATCGGTTTTCCCCTTTTCTAATAATGTTACCAGATTGTAAAAAGTTTTTATCATAAATATAATGTGAATGAGCCATGCTGGTTTGGAGATGAGCGGTACTGTTTCTGGCCACTAGGGGCCACCCGAGTCCCTGGTTTGGATGTCCCTCCCTCCGGGCCTCCTATATCAGAACCTCTCATCCCCTCTCCATCCAGGGTCTGAAGAAACTATGTGATGTATTGAAACGCGTCACCCTATTGGCTCCTTGCTTACTGACGTCACTTCCGGTATGCCGAACTTCCGGTTTCCATCTCCTGGCGCTGGTGCATTCTAGAGGAGCTACAGAGCATACAGACGGCCTTGGCCAGCTGACCTGCCACTCTTCACGCAGCTCCAGCCAAACATCAGCACAGGATTATGTTGGGAATGTGACACAGTCTTCCGGCTTCCGCCGATTCCATGCGCCATCTGTTTTCAACCTTGTGAGTACCCACCCTTTGCAACTTTGTTTAATAAATTGTGGTCTGATTTACTAAGCTTGGGTCTGGCGCGCTTTGTCTTCATTTATATTCCCTACAGAGTTGCTTATACACCTCTGGCTGCTGCCCCTGCTTGCAAGTTAAATCACCACCACACTGTCATGAGCTCTGCATAAAGACTTTCTTATAGAGACTTGCTCATAGAGACTTGTTTGGGCTGTGTGTTGTATACACTGGGATTTTTACTGGGGACTGCACATCATTATTGGTGCCACTCTCTTCGCCTTATTCATCCGTCCATCCACTTCTCCAGCTGGGGCAGGTATCTTTTTTGTGGAAATAAAGGACCATTCCCTGCGCCCATGCATAGATTACCGGGAACTCAATAAAGGTACGGTGAAGAACCGTTATCAGCTTCCAACTTGTTCTGGAGATGTTCCAGCACCTAGGAATTGCCACCGTTTTTACTTAATTGGACCTCCGGGGAGCTTACAACCTGGTACAGATCAGGGAAGGCAATGAATGGAAGATGGCCTTTCTTACCCGTTTTGGTCATTACGAGTATTTAGTAATGCAGTTCGGTCTGTGCAATGCTCCGGCCACATCCCAGCATTTCATGAATGATATCTTCAGGGACTTCCTCAACCTCCTTGTCATTGCCTATCTTGATGATATTTTGATCTTTTCCCCTTCCCTGGAGCTCCATCGCTCTCATATCAAACGTGTACTGGGTCGCCTCCGCCAACATCGCCTTTATGCTCAACCAGAGAAGTGCAAGTTTGAGCAACCAAGCATACAGTTTCTAGGACTTATTATTTCTGTTGGAGGCATCAAAATGTACCCTCAAAAGGTTTCTGCCATTTTGGATTGGCCAGCTCCAGTTAACAAGAAAGGAATCCAGCGCTTTGTAGGATTCGCAAACTTTTGCAGGAAGTTTATCTGGGGATTCTCCTCCATCGTCTCCCCCATCACACACTTGCCCAAACAGGTTATCCCGTTCCGCTGGACTCCTGAGACACAAGCAGCCTTTGAAAAGCTCAAAGAGCTATTCACGTCTGCACCCATCCTTAAGCATCCGGATCCTGCCCTTCCCTATGTTATGGAAGTTGATGCATCTGAGGTCGGGGCGATTCTTTCCCAAAGGCAGGGTTCTAAAGCGCTGCTACACCCGGTGGCATTTTTCTCTTGCAAGCTATCACCCGCCGAGAGAGACTGTGAACTTCTTGCTATTAAATCGGCACTGGAGGAATGGCGGCACCTCTTAGATGGAGCAGCGCATCCAATTCTCATCTATACTGATCACCGAAACCTCGAATACCTGAGAATTGGTAAGAGGCTGAAACCACGCCAAGCCAGATCGGCGTTATCCTTCGCCCGATTTAATTTCCACATCACCTACCAGCCTGGGTCGAAGAACATCAAATCGGACTCCTTGTCACGTATGTTCAACATGCCTGAAACCTCAGTATCTCCCGACACCATACTGCCTCCAGGAAGTTTCTTATTGTTCCAGGAAGACATGCTGTCACAGATTCGGCAAGCTTCCCTGGGGCCAAACCCCCTTCCGGGAACCTCTCTGCAGCTCAAGGACGGGTTGCTCTGGCATGGTCACAAGATCTTCGTACCAGAAAACCTACGAACCTCAGTCTTGGACCTCTGCCATGACCACCGCCTCGCTGGGCACTTTGGGGTACGCAAGACTTCGGAGTTAGTACAGCGCACCTTCTGGTGGCCCTGAGTGAGAAAAGACTGTACATATTATGTGGAATCATGCACTACCTGCAGCCGGTGCAAGTGGAGTAAGACTCAGGCATGGGGCCTCCTTAAACCATTACCTGTCCCGAAGAGACCCTGGAGCCACATATCCATGGACTTTATTGTGGAGTTACCCCTTTCTGAAAGCTGCTCTGCCATCTTCATGGTAGTGGACAGATTCTCCAAGATGGCCCACTTTCTGCCTATGAAAGGCGCATCCTCTGCTGCAGAGACTGCCAAAATGTTTATTAAGGAGATTGTCAGGCTACACGGGATACCAACGGATGTGGTGTCCGACTGTGGAGTGCAATTTACATCCAAGTTCTGGAGGTCCCTGAAGATTGGTCTGTCCCTGTCTTCCACTTATCATCCCCAGATGAACGGCCAGACGGAGCATACCAACCAAACACTGGAGCAGTACCTACGTTGCTTCTCTTCATTCTCCCAGGATGACTGGGTTACGCTCCTACCGCTGGCTGAGTTCGCATGTAATAACTCAGTCCACTCGGCCACTCTGCAATCACCATTTTTCGCCAATTATGGCTTCCATCCCGCCTTCTTGTCTAACGCCTGTCCGGAGAGTTTGGTGCCAGCTGTGACTGACCTATTGGATTTCTTCACCTTCAATAACAAACTCCTGCGGGAGACAATGGCACGAACACAGGCGGCTAATAAAGAAACCTATGGCAAGAAAAGGCGTGGCAAAATAAACTTGGAACCGGGCAGTCAAGTATGGCTATCCACCATCAATTTAAGACTGGCATGCCCGTCCAAAAAGATTGATCCAAGATTTGTAGGACCCTTCCCTATCAAACGGAAGATCAACAAGGTAGCCTATGAGCTACAGTTGCCTGAGTCATTCCGCATCCACCCTGTCTACCATGTGTCTGTTAAAGCCTGTTAGAAGAAGACCTGTGCCAAAGGACCTGTTGGCACTTTTTTGCGCTTTTTGCTCTTTTTTGTGCACCTATGCGCATTTATGCATGTGCGCACGCACGCTCCCGGAAAGAGACGGCTCCATTTAAGCTGAGTGCACCCTGCAGCGAGTGCTGTCTGATCTACAGCGTGTGACCTGCTTTCTGAGAGACCCGTAACCTCTTATCTGTTCCTGTGACCCGGCTTGTCCCGACCTTGTCTGATCTCCGCCTGCACTGACCCCCAGCTTGCCTACGACCATCCGATTACCTGATCCCTCTGTACTTCTGCTGCCAGTTTGTTAACAGATTCTGCTTGAACTTGACTACTCTCTTGCCTGAACCCTTGTACCGCACCACCAGCCAGTTGCTGACCCAGCCTGTATGACCATGCTTCAGCTGCACGAGTGCTCCAACGGACTCCCTACCACCACCAGTGTCCCAGTCCGACCCTCGTGCCATCCTGCACTCCTGAGCCACTTGTCTGCTCTACCACAGGTTCCCGAGTCAGGGTAGTAAGGGAGGTTGCCTACTGCATAAGTCAGACTCGCCCACCAGGTATGTGACAAAGCCTAAGATCTCTGACCCCTTCTCAGATCGGAAGACAGGCCCACCGGCACCAGTACTGGTTGACGGAATGGAGGAATTTGAGGTGGAATCCATTCTGGATTGCAGGAGGAGAGGTGGCACCATCCAGTACCTGGTACCAGTACCTGGTCAAATGGAAGGGCTGTGGGCACCGAAGAGAGCTCTTGGGAGCCTGAAGAGAATTTAAATGCAGAAGCCTTGATAAGGACCTTCCGGACAAGAAACTCGACCAAAAGAGCCCGTTTGGGCATCCGGTGGCTGCCCCTTGGGGGGGGGGGCAATGTTAGGAAAAATGGTCATCCAGCCTCCCATGCACATTGCGCGCGCCTGTGCACGCCAATGGCGCCAAACCACTCTATTTAACTGGACAGCACCCTGCAGTGGATGCCGTCCATTATACAGCGTTTCCAGTGTGCTCTCGTGGCTTGTTTACTAAGGACTTCCTGTATCTGTTACCCGGCTTGCCTGACCCTGTTGAACTCTGCCTGCACCGACCCTCAGCCTGTCTGCGACCACTCTTCTGCCTGACCTCAGCCACTTGCCTGTTGACAACCCTGCCTGTATCCGACTACCCTATTGCCTGCCCCTTTTGTACCGCACTTGCCCACTTGTTACCGACCCGGCCTGCATCACCAATCTTCTGCCTGCACAAGGTCCTGGAGGATTGTTAGGAAAAGATTGGCCTGGTGAAGTCAGGCCATGTTCTTGACTTTTTTGCCGAGTTTTGCCGTTCACCATACGGCCCTATTTAAGCTCCCTGCACCTGTCAGCAGGTGCTGTCCGTTCTACAGTGTCTGAGTACCTGTGAGCTCAGCTCTCCTACCTGAAACCTGCTTCCTGTGTTGTTCCTGTACCTGTGTACCGACCCGGATTGCCCTGACCTGCTACCTATCTGCCTGCTCCGACCCCGGCTTTCCACGACCATCCGCTTGTCTGACCCTTCTGTACCTTGCCGCCAGCCTGTGAACGAACTCTGCTTGGACTTTGACTATTCTTCTGCCTGCCCCTTCTGTGCCTCTCTGATCCGCCAGTTGCCGACCCAGCCTGCACAATCACTCTTCTGTCTGCACGACCTTCTGGAGCCTCACATCACCACCAGTGAGCATCCAGCCCTCGTGCCCTCCCGCACTCTGGGACTTCCTGTCTACACTACCAGGGGTCCCCGAATTGGGTGTGTAAGAGTGGTTGTTCCCTGCTAAGACAGACTCCACCACCAGGATCGTGACAGTAATGGACAGCCATGTCCGAGTCTGCACAGGGAACACCCTCACCCATGGACGAACTGTGTATCCATTTGGCCGGGCTCACACAAGCAGTGAAAAACCTGCAGGAGGGCTACACCCGGCTGGAGGGAGAAGTGCGGGAAATGCGTGAGCTCTCTGCGCCCTCCGCATCCGGAGGTGGTGCCGCCGTGGCCCGAACCATTGTGGCGCTGCCTTCCGAGCCCAAGGTCCCCTTGCCCGACAAGTTTGCGGGGGACCGCAGCAAGTTTCGGATCTTTCGCAGCTCCTGCGAATTGTACCTGGGTCTGCAGCCGCGCACCTTTTCCCTTGAAAGCACCAAGGTGGGCCTGGTCATTTCTCTGCTGCAGGGTGACCCCCAAGTCTGGGCTCATCCCCTCTGGGAACAGAGAGCACCCGAAGTCACCACCCTGGATGCCTTCTTTAATGCCATGGCTCAGCTGTACTAGGATCCCCACCTAGCGGCCACAGCCGAAGCCACCTTGCACACCCTACAGCAGGGTCGGCGGTCCGCGGAGGACTACGTAGCAGAGTTCAGGCGCTGGAGTACAGACACAGCGTGGAACGACGCTGCACTCTGCTACCAGTTCAGGATGGGATTGGCTGAGTCGTTGAAAGATGAACTTGCCGGTGTCGGGGTGCCTGTGACCCTGGATGCCTTAAATAACTTGGCCGTCCAGATTGACCAGCGGCTCAGGGAACGCCGGGCCGAGCGAGCCATAGGACCCTCTCCTGTTTCACGTTTAACCTGGATGGTGCCCGGTCGCATGGCCCCGGCACCAGCTCCATCTGCACCCACAGACCTGCCTGAGCCCATGCAGATCGGCCTGCTGCACCCATCTCTCACCCCACAAGAGAGACAGCAGCACCGGGCACTGAACCTGTGCCTTTACTGTGGCGAGGCTGGGCACATGGTGAGGACCTGTCCTGCCAAAGCGCATAAGCGGCCCATTCCGGCCAACCTGGACTCAATACCAGCCTGTAATAATATGTCTCATCTGACTCTCTCTATTTCTTTGCAGTTGCCTAGAGGGAGCGTTCAAGTGTCAGCGATTATTGATTCTGGGGCATGTAGCTGTTTTGTGGACCAGACATTTGCGTCGCTACACCAGATGCCCCTGCTCCCCAAGACGCATAAAATTACGGTCCGCCTGGCCGATGGGTCGGCCATTAAATCCGGCCAAGTCACCATGGAAACCCAACCTATTCCGGCATCTACACCCCAGGGGCACCAGGAGTTATTCATCCTCGATGTCATAGCCTCACCCCTGTTCCCCGTCATTTTGGGGCTCCCCTGGCTTCGGGCACATAGCCCCGACATAAACTGGTCCTCGGGGAGCATCCGATTCACGTCCCCTTACTGTGAACAACACTGTCTGCTCCCGTCCGGGGATGTTGGTCCCTCTCTACTGGGCCTAGACTCTGACTTCGACTCGGAGACCCGTCTTACTGTGCCACCTGTCTACCATGAGTACCTCGACGTGTTCAATAAGAAAGGGGCGGACCAGCTACCTCTCCACAGGGCCTATGACTGCCCTATTGAGTTGCTCCCTGGAACTGATGTCCCTTTTGGCCGCATATACCCGCTATCCGAACTTGAGCTAACAGCCCTCAAGGCCTACTTGGATGAAAACCTGGCCAAGGGGTTCATCCGACCTTCTACGTCCCCTGCCAGGGCGGGCATCTTCTTCGTGGAAAAGAAGGACCATACCCTCCGCCAGTGCACAGATTACCGGGAGCTAAACCGCATTACGATCAAGAACCGGTATCTTCTCCCACTCGTTCCGGAGCTGTTTCAGAGGCTGGGGTCGGCCACCGTGTTTACCAAGTTGGATCTCCGAGGGGCCTACAACTTGATACGTATCCAAGAGGGTGACGAGTGGAAGACTGCCTTTCCGACTCGTTTCGGCCATTATGAGTACCTCGTCATGCCCTTCGGACTCTGTAACGCCCCCGTTACCTTTCAGCATCTGGTCAACGATGTGTTCCAGGATTATCTGGATCTTTTTGTTATTATTTATCTGGACGATATTTTGATTTTTTTCCTCCATCCTGGAAGAGCATCGTCAGCATGTCCAGTGGGTCCTCAACCGCCTGCGACAGCACAGGCTGTATGCTAAGGCCGAGAAATGCGCATTTGAGCGCCCCAAAATTTCCTTTCTTTGACTGACCCTGTCTGTCTCTGGAATTACCATGGACCCTCAGCTATTCTGGACTGTTCGGCACCTGTGGACAAAAAAGGGGTCCAACATTTTGTCGGCTTTGCCAACTTTTACAGGAGATTCATAAGGGGATTCTCGGCCATCATCGCCCCAATTACATAACTCACAAAGCAAGGTCAGCGGTTCCACTGGTCAGCAGAGGCCCAAGACGCTTTCTAAGCCTTAAAAAATCTCTTCACTACTGCGCCTATCCTGAAGCATCCAGACGCTACACTGCCCTATGTCCTGGAAGTGGATGCATCTGAAACGGCGGTAGGAGCGGTCCTGTCTCAGCGGCAGGGAGCCAGGGTTTTCCTCCATCCTGTGGCCTTCTTCTCCCGCAAGCTCTCAGCTCCAGAGAAGAATTACGATGTCAGAGACAGGGAATTGTTGGCCATTAAGGTGGCTTTGGAGGACCACTCATGTGGTTTACCTTATCACATGCCCATGTGGGCTTCACTATGTGGGGAGGACGGTGAGACCACTTCAGGTGAGATTAAAAGAGCATATCGCCAACATTAAAAGGGGATTTAAAGATCACCCCCTCTCTAAGCACTACAGAGACAAGCACGACAGGAACCCCAGGGGAACTTCTTTCCTGGGGATTGACGTGCTAAAGGCTCATTGGAGAGGTGTAGTGAAAAGGAGGGAAATCTCCAAGCTCGAAATGAGCTGGATTTACAGAGTACAGTGTCTCAAGCCTAAGGGACTAAACGTAGATATTGAGGTCAATGCGTTCATTGATAATTCATGAACGCATCTGTACCTCTAGTCTCTATGTACATTTCTGAATCTCTCCCCCTTCTGACCTATGGAGCAGGAATGAGTGCCTGCAACAAGGGTTTGATGTACCTCCTCTTGTGGGTTGGTACTCGAATAATCCATTTGAGTTAAATCCCCTTTAGTGTCTCTATAGATATGGAGAGGACGATACAGTTTTTTTCTAGCTTTGGGACTTTGCAATATTTTCTGACCATGGACTTTTGGGTATTGTGCACCAATGTATAGCAGTATGTTTGTGCTTAGGGTGCCCTTATTGCCCATGAGGGACCTGTTAAGGGTACAATCTGCCCTATGGGGGGTCTTTCTTGCCCCTCCACATGTGGGACTATTCGGTCTCCTCTAGTGGACCTATTTTGTGAAAAATATAGAATTTGGCTTAGTTTAACGCACCTTTCTTTAAGTGATCCTAAAAGTGAGTCATGAGTTCCCTCTTGCACTGTGTTAATAGAGGAGACGTAGAGCACAATAGTGGGGTGAGGACGTGACTGGCCCCCTAGGGGTTAGGCTGAATGGCTTCTGGCTGAGAATTTCTGTTTGAATTTGATATGATGGTTTCTATATAAATATCTTAATATATCCTCGCTCTGACTGCTTCCATCTAAATTGTCCTAGTTATGAGTACGGATATTATGAACCAAATAACTACTATTCTATATTACTGTATAATAAACAATGGATGAGCCAATGATTATCACTATAAGGTAATCTCATAATCTTTGTGCCAATAATGAGGCTCGTCCTTTTAGTTGCGGTTCCTGCATCTCACAGTGAGGCTTGCAGCACAGACAGGAAGTTTGCATCTCATGGTGAGGTTTGCAACACAAACAGGAAGTTTGGTGGAGACTGTCAGAGTGAGGCTTGGAGTGCAGAAAGGGAGTATATTATGTGGTGACGCAGGACGTTGCCCGTGCCCCAGGAAGACGTGACCTATCACGAAACATGTAGGGCGGAGTCTACGCACTGACATCACCACGCCGCATGTTGATCCCGCGAGGACGGCGTTTTATTTGTTTGCTGGCTTTTTTACTTATATGCGCATATTGATTTTCTACAATGTGAGTACCCTGGTTTTATATGCTATGTTTTAATTAAAGAAGTGTTACAGTATTACGCTATGTGGCCCTTGTTTTCTATGGCATGTACTTTGGGAGTATCCTGTAAGATCTGCTGCACCCGATTAATCTATGAGACGGATGCTGCTGGAACCTGGAGAATTTAGGAGGATCGCCTCTTCTCACTCTACCACACTGGTCCCTGCAGAGGGCTAAATCTGCTCGTGAGGTTGACCTTAGCTAGAGATAGCAGGTCTCTGCTTCCGGTAAGGGTCTCAATTACCCACATTATCACTGGAGGTGTTTGCACGGTCTTCTACGGTGGTGGAAAAAAAAGGGACTTCTTTCATTGGCTATTCTCCAATTTGATTTGATGGATATGATAATTTTCATTTTTTCTCTTTAAAGCACGACTGCTTTCCTTTTCTTCACAAGACTTTTTTCACAAGTGGTTTTTTTTTATTTTTTTTTTTATTTTTTTTTTGGACTTATTTTTTCTCACTAACAAATATATTATGCTTTCTTATTTGTGTTAATCATTTCACATGTGATACACGTATATGTCAGAGTTAATTTAGCGCAACAATATTGTTTGTTTACTTGGCTTTGGAGGAATGTCGCTACTTGTTGGATGGGGCCCAGCATCCTGTCCTGATATACACGGACCATCGCAATCTAGAGTACCTCCGAAAGGCCAAGAGACTCAGACCTCGCCAGGCCCGCTGGGCACTCTTGTTTTGTTTTCAAGGTTCCAGTTCCACCTGACCTACCGCTCAGGGGTGAAGAATACCAAGCCCGACGCTCTGTCTCGGATGTTTTCAGAGCCGGGAACTACTGCTCCCGCTGACACTATCCTACAACCCAGGAACTTCTTGCTTACCGAGGAGGATCTTCTGTCCTGAATTCGGAGAACCTCAGCCTGCTCACCGGGATTATCTGATCAAGGGCTAACCTAGAAGGATGGTCTTTGGTGGCACCGGAATCAAATCTTTGTCCCCAAGGAGCTCCGTCCTGCCATATTGGAACTGTGTAACAACGTTTTCGGCTCACGGAAAACCGCAGAGCTTGTATCATGCTCCTTCTGGTGGCCATTGCTTCCTGACGACTGCTTGGCTTATGTCCGCTACTGCTCCACCTGTGCCAGAAATAAGTCGGACAAAGCCCGAGCCTGGGGACTGTTAAGACCTCTCCCCATTCCTGACCGACCGTGGTCCAAAATATCAATGGACTTCATTGTGGAGCTGCCCCCGACTCAAAGATACACCACAATTTTTGTCGTAGTAGACAGGTTGACAAAAATGGCACACTTCCTCCCAATGAAGGGCACCCCCACTTCAAAAGAGACGTCCAAAAATTTCCTCAAGGAAGTTATTCGGCTCCACGGTGTGCCAGGTAACATTGTGTCTGACCGGGGGGGTCCAGTTTATATCTCGCTTCTGGAGGGCCCTCTGTTCTGTCCTCCCATATGAGGGCACACCTCTCCTCCAACTCTTTTGGCTAGACCTCATATATGTGGGACTTTCAAGGCAATTTTGAATAATTTTTTTACATAAAATTATGGGTTTGCATAAAATTGTGTAATTTATTAATTCCAGTTTAAAAAAAGGACATAATTGCATAAAAATACATTTCATTGCACAATATAAGTATCTAGAGCAGTGGTTCTCAACCCTGTCCTCAAGTACCCCTAACAGGCCATGTTTTCAGGTTTTCCTTTATCTTGCACAGGTGCCGTAAATCAGAGTCAATAGCTTGGTATATTGGACAGCTATTTTATCCAAGAGAAACTCCTAAAACATGGCCTGTTGGGGGTACTTGAGGACAGGGTTGAGAACCACTGATCTAGAGTACACAAAGGAAAGGCACAGAGTGTTGTGGGATGTTCATATCTTAGAATGGTATTCCCATTGAATTAATATACCACAGGAGGCTTAGTGGTTGCAATAGCAGGGACAGCCGACACGTTTCCATTTTTTAAAACAATTATCTTCCTCAGGGATATTATGCCAACTCTGCAAACACAAACATCCATTAGAGTTATCAAAACATTTTTAAACATATTTTTTCTCAAAACATTATTTGTTTGTAACAGCTTCCAAATCCCCATCAATAAGACTTACAGATGTTACAGAGTAGACCACAATGTCACTACCAGTATCACATGTGTAATTTCCATACGCCACGATAACTATTCTTATATGATGTACAAAGACTAATAGGACTGGGTCCAACAATCAGGGGCAACATGCCTCTCATGGGCTATAAATGTGAAAAAAAATGAACAATTATAAGACCGACATAAGAGAACCTGCCATAGAGCAAATTACTGAGACTAAAAATGACAGCATTCAGTAAATACCTGGTATTGATTTGTAGAGAATAGTATCTCAAAAGACAGGAATATACTTTGTTGTTTCCTATAAAATCCACGTTTCCAGATTATGCAGTAAGCCCATCTATAGAGGTGGGTATCCGCACTGAAAGCGTAAAAAATTATCGTTAGTCCGTGTCTCTTCCCTAGAGGAGAGGCAAAGAATACATGACAAGTTTGTGTATGAAGCAAAAACTATTCCTCGAGTTCACTAATGTGAGCAAGAGGAGGAATACCAGGAATTCAATTGTACCTGAAAATAAATATTTTGCTGAATTGCAGGTCTCGCCGGATGTTTGCAATACTGCTTCCGGTCCCCAGAGCTGTAAACATCCGGGGACAACGGAATTCACAAAAGAGACTAATGACCACCGACACTGGGAGTCCGCCCAGAGGGGACCCACTGCAGGAAACAAGATTCCTGTGGGGGAGCCCTCATGGGGAGACAGATAAAAGGGCCCCCATTGGGATATGGGGGCCCCTTTAGTGCCGGGTACAGCATGGGCTGGTAGCGCAGGGGGAAAAAAACCCACATGTCGACTCAAGGACACTGAGATCTTCACAAGTAGGTCAATTACATCAATAAATGAATAAGGAAAGAAAAAACAACAAAACAAAAGAAAAAGGAAAAATACCAATGTACTGTATATCTGACAATGGCCATGGTGTGGGCAGAGACCAAGATCTTGGCTGACATTTAGAATCTTAATCGGGTCAAAAACTTGTCGTACACATCCACAGCACAGCCCTCTTGCATAAACATCAGAATAAGAGAAATATATCTATATAAGTACTAAAGACAAAAATATATATATGTGTATATAACATAAACCCATTGGTGCATAGCCCTTGTCCTGTTTGTACACCTCTTGACCCTACCCAATGAATTGGGAGGGGGAAAAAGAGCAACCATGGATATTCTAGATATCCCAGACATCCTAGATGTCATGCGTTGGTCTGATGGTGAATTCAGGTTAAAAAAGGAACGGATGAGGATGGAAAGAATGTTGGAGGATAGGTCCAGTAAGTCTTGCCAGAATTAAATCCTCCTAGAAATGGTCTGAAGCTTTCGGCTTCTTTTAGGCCAGGGGTGATGTGCCTCTCGGGTATCTTAACCAGTGCATTTAGCACTGGAGCAGAACCTTATTCCAATTGCCCCCTCTGATGGTGATGTGCATTCAGTCTAGAACAGTGACCCCATGTTTTACAGGGATCACCCCTGTGGGTCCCCTTATACTCACTCTGTACAAGAGAGCCTCCAATGGAGCATGCTCTCTTATAGGTGATTTGTGGTCGTGGTGAGACCCATTTTCCAAGTACTGGGTCCTCAGTGAGGACAGGCCAGTGTTTGGTTAAAATTTTTCTCACCTTTTCATGTTCCCGGGAATAGCGTACCAATACACTTATTGTGTCATCTTTATTGTTCTTGGTTTTAGCTTTGAAATCTAGGTCATGTCTATTCAAGTTTTTTTACTTTGTTAAAAGCCTTTCTCAATGAACTTCTAGTGTATCCTCTTACAAGTAATCTATTGCTCAGTTTGTCTGCTGCCTCTTGGAAATCTGAATCAGAGGTGCAGTTACGTTTTATACGTAAAAACTGGCTAAATGGTATAGATTTTTTAAGGGTGCTGGATGGAAGCTGTTGCCGTGCAGCAGAGTGTTGCCTGCCGTTTCCTTTCTAAATAGTTTTCTGGTTATTTTGCCCCCACTGTCCTTCTTAATGCTAATATCCAAAAAATCAATCTTCCCCTGACTGTAGGTGTCACGTTCCTGGCGTTGGAGTCTGTCTTATGCAAGGAGCAACCACTCTTACGGCCCTGATCCGCGAACCCCTGGTAGAGTAGACAGGGAGTTCGGGAGTGCAGGAAGGCATGAGGGCTGGATTGGTCCACTGGTGATGATGTGGTGAGATGTCTAATGAGGTCTCGTGCACGGAGAAGTCGGTGGTGCAGGCTGGGTCGGCAACTGGCAGGCAAATGCAGTACAGAAGGAGCAGGCTCAGGGGTGGTCAGAAACAGGCAAGGTCAGCAGCGGGCTGGCAGCAGAGGTACAAGAGGTGATCCAAAAGAGTGGTCGTGGCAAGCAGAGGGCGGTGAAGGCAGCAAACAGGCAGGGTCAGGAGAGCCGGGTCTCAGGAATGCAAGAATCAAGGGTAGGAAAGCTAATTCAAAGGTGCACTAACATTGTAGAATGGACAACTCTTGCACCCTAGTGTTGTCTGTTTAAATAGGCTGTCTGTGAGTGGTGACAGCACGCACCTGCCTGTGCACCGGCCGCATGCACACGCGCGCGCACCCATGAACGGCAATAGGCACGACTGCTAGATCGTGCTGTGGAGCAGGGAGCATTCCCTGACATTCCCGGGCATTTCATCCAGAATGGTTCCTTGAAAAGGTGTTGATCAACTGATCTGCATGCACATTTGCTTCCGGCTCCCAAGAGTTCTCCTTAGGCCCGTGACCTTTCCACTCGACTAGGTACTGTAAAGAGCCACCCCTCATCCTGTATGCCAAGATAGCTTCAATTTCAAACTCCTCCTCTCCATCTACTAGAACTGGTTCTGGTGGAGGAGTTGACCATCCTGGGAAGGGATCAGCGGCCACAGGTTTCAGCAGGGAAACATGAAATACCGGGTGGATCCGTAAAGTAGCGGGCTGATCGAGTTCATATGCCGCCCAGTTGGTCTTTCTTTTCACAGAGAATGGACCAATGAATCAAGGTCCCAGCTTTTTTGAAGGGCAAGTCAATCTTAAGTTTTTTTGTAGTGAGCCAGACCTGGTCACCTTGGTGGAAAATTAGTTCCCCACGTCTTTTCCTGTCATACACATCCTTATTGTATTCCTGAGTCTTAGATAAAGTTTCCTGTAGCAGCCTCTGATTTTTCTCCAGAAATGTTGTGGTTTCCAGGACAGCTGGCACAAAGCTTTCAGGGGTTAAGCCAGGTAGAAATGTAGGATGGAACCCATAGTTTGCCCAGAATGGAGACGGTTTAGTAGCGGAATGAATGGTATTATAGGCAAATTCTGCCAGAGGTAGTAGTGTGACCCAGTTAGTCTGAGAGAAGGAAGAAAAACAATGGAAATATTGCTCCAAGGTCTGATTGGTCCACTCCATTTGACCATTTGCTTTAGGGTGGTAGGCAGTTGAGAAAGCCAACTCGATATCCAAAGAAGAGCAGAGTGCCTTCCAGAACCGGGATGTGAATTGGACTCCTCGGCCCAAGACTATACTGGTGGGTACCCCGTGAAGGCAAACTATCTCCTTAATAAAGACCTCTGCAGTTTTGGCAGTGGTGGGGGTGCCCTTCAATAGGAGGAAATGTGCCATCTTTGTCAGGCGATCCACAACAACAAAGATCGCATTAAGTCCTTCGGCTGTCGGTAACTCCACAATAAAATCCATCGACATTCTGGACCAGGGCCTTTCAGGTACTGGCAGTGGGTTTAGTAAGCCCCAGGCTCTGGCTTTGCAAGTCTTATTCCGAGCACATGTAGGGCAGGAATTGATGTATCTCTGGCAGTCTTCACCTACTGACGGCCACCAGAAGCTGCATAGAAGTAACTCAGCATTTTTACGAGCTCCAAAATGTCCGGCCAGTTTATGGTCATGACAGAGTTGAAGTACTGCTAAGGGTTGTTCTTGGTGAATGAAAAGCTGATTGCAGTGCCACCACAGCCTATCATTTGTCACTAGTCCGGGATCAGGTGAGTCAGAGGAATTGGCGATAGTTCGCCTGATTTTTAACAACAGGTCCTCTTGGGACAGATGGAAGTTTCTTGAAAGAAGGATGGTATCCAGGGGTGCAGGAGCTCCAGACTCACAGAACATCCGTGATAAGGCATCAGGTTTCACATTTTTCGGCCCAGGCCTGTAGGTGATATGAAGAGGAATCGGAAAAAGAAGAGGGCCCAGCAGTCTTTTAGCTGTTCTGAGATACTCTAAGTTTTTGTGATCAGTGTAGATCAAGATGGGGTGCAATGCCCCTTCCAACAGATATCGCCATTCTTCCAGAGCCGACTTGATGGCCAGCAGTTCTCTATCTCCAACATCATAGTTCCTTTCAGGAGAAGAGAGTTTGTGAGAGAAGAAGGCTATAGGGTGGAGTACAGCTTTGGAGGCACGTCTTTGGGATAACACAGCTCCTACAGCGGTCTCAGAAGCGTCTACCTCCAGGACATAGGGCAGAGCGGGATCTGGATGCTTTAGAACTGCCGCTGAGGTGAAAAGCTTCTTCAGCGTCTGGAAGGCCATTTGGGCCTCTGTGGTCTATTGAAACCGGGAATCCTGCTTAGTGAGTTGAGTGATAGGTGAAATAATAGCAGAGAATCCCTTTATGAAGTTCCAAGGTTGGAGTTGAAGTTGGAGAACCCCACGAATCGTTGGACTCCTTTTTTATCTACTGGCGTTGGCCAATCCAAGATAGCAGAAACTTTCTGTTGATCCATGGTAATGCCAGTGACCAATATGACCAACCCCAGAAACTGAATACTGGAACGCTTGAAAGCGCACTTCTCCGCCTTAGCGTACAGTCCATGCTGCCGAAGCCGACTTAACACTTTGCGGACATGCCCTCGGTGTTCCTCCAGGGATGAGGAAAAGATCAATATATCATCACGATATATAATGAGAAACAAGTCCAAGTAATCATGAAACACATCATTGACGAGGTGCTGAAAAGTTGCTGGGGAGTTGCAGAGCCCAAAGGGCATAACTAAATACTCGAAATGTCCGAAACGGGTTCGGAAGGCGGTCTTTCACTCATCCCCTTCCCGAATACGGATGAGATTGTATGCCCCGCGGAGATGCAACTTGGTAAAGACTGTGGCAGAACCCAGTCTGAAACAGTTCTGGAACTAATGGCAGCGGGTAGCGTTTTTTCACCGTTATCTTATTTAGCTCACGATAATCTATGCAGGGCCTCAGTGTATGATCCTTTTTTTTCAATGAAAAAGATTCCGGCACCTGCGGGAACATGGAAGGCCGGATAAATCCCTTTTCAAGGTTATCGTCCAGATAGGCCTTGAGGGCCGATAACTCCAGTTCCAACAGGGGGTAAATCCGACGTAACAATACCTCTGCTCCGGGGAGGAGTTCTATCGGGCAGTCATAAGGCCGGTGTGGGAGAAGTTTCTCTGCTCCCTTCTTGCTAAACACATCTAGATAGTCGTGGTAGACCGAAGGGACCACTTGGCGGACCTCAGGATCTGGATCAGAGTCCAAGCTTAAGAGTGTGGGACCAGTCTTGTTAGATTTAGGTAAGCAATGCTGGGCACAATAATTGGAAGAAAAGGGAATTTCCCCGGATATCCAATTAATGCTAGTGCAGTGGGCTTGGAGCCACGGAAGTCCAAGAATAATAGGAAAAAGAGGGGATGGCATCCAAAATGAGTAGCTCCCGGTGGCCATCAGCCGTCACAGCAGGCAAGGGAAAGGTCTCGTGGGTGACGGTACCAGATTTTTTGGTGGATCCATTGGCTAAGCAGATAACCATCTTATGAGCCTTAGGGTGTAAAGGGATCCGATGTTGTGTAGCAACTGATCCATGAAACAGCTACATGCTCCGGAGTCAACGATCGCCGGAGCCAGGATATTCCCTTCGGGAAGCTGTAAGACAATGGAGAGAGTAAAGTGAGAAGTGTTACTGGTAGCAGGAGGCCCCTCTTCTGTCTCGTTCAAGGCACACTTACCAAACTCGGCAGGGCAAGATCTCACCATGTGCCCCGGCTCGCCCCCGGCATACGGGAGGGGCGGATAAGCCCAATCTGCATTGGCTCCGGAGAATCTAGGGGTGCAGGAGCAGGCTGCAGAAGCTGCAGGGTGTGAATAGCTTGGATAGCTAGGCACACGGGGCATCATCCAAGTTAGCTGCGAGGGGGCGGAGGACCTCTCGCCTCTGCGCTCCCTGAGGCGTCGGTCAATTTGGATTGCCAAATTGATATGGGTTTCCAGGGTGTGGGGCACCCCAACATGGGGCCACTCATCCTTGAGGGACTCTGACAGGCACAGGCGAAACTGGTAGCACAGGGCCGCGTCATTCCACACCGTGTCTGCACTCCAACGCCGGAACTCAGCAACGTAGTCTTCCGCCGTGCAGCAGCCTTGCTGTAGAGCAAGTAAGGCAGCTTCGGCCGTGGCAGCTTGGTGAGGGTCCTGGTTCAAGCGAGCCATGGCATCAAAGAACAGGGCCAAGGTGGCGACTTCCAGTGCCCGTTGTTCCCACAGCCAGTGAGCCCATGCCTGGGGTTCCGCCTGCAGCAAGGAGATCACCAGTCCCATCTTCGTAGCTTCCAGGGAGAAGGTACAGGGCTGCAGTCCGAAGTAAAGCTCACAGGAGTTGCAGAGAGCTCGGAACTTGCTACGGTCTCCCGCAAACTTATCTGGCAGAGGAATCTTGGGTTCGGAAGGAAGAGCTACAATGGTGTGGGTAGGGGTCTGCTCGGTCCCCGATGCAGTAGGAGCCATGAGTTCCTGTACTCGCTCTTCCAAGTAGATTAGCCCTCCTGCAGGTTCTTAACAGCTTGCATGAGACCTGCTAAATGGGCACACAAGTCCTCCATGGCCGAGGGTACTCCCTGCGCAGACTCAGACATGGTTGTCTGTTACTGTCACGTTCCTGGAGTCTGTCTTTTTCAGGGAGCAACCACTCTTACGGCCCTGATTTGCAAACCCCTGGTAGAGTAGACAGGGAGTTCGGGAGTGCAGGGGGGGCACGAAGGCTGGACTGGTCCACTGGTGATGAAGTGGTGAGATGTCCAATGAGGTTTCGTACACAGAGAAGTCGGTGGTACAGGCTGGGTCGGCAACTGGCAGGCAAATGCAGTACAGAAGGAGCAGGCTCAAGGGTGGTCAGAAACAGGCAAGGTCGGCAGCGGGCTGGCAGCAGAGGTACAAGGGGTGATCTAAAAGAGTGGTCGTGGCAAGCAGAGGTCGGTGCAGGCAGCAAACAGGCAGGGTCAGGATAGCCGGGTCTCAGGAATGCAAGAATCAAGGGTAGGAAAGCTAATTAAAAGTTGCACTAACATTGTAGAATGGACAACACTTGCACCCTAGTGTTGTCCATTTAAATAGGCTGTCTGTGAGTGGTGTCAGCGCGCACCTGCCTGCGCACCGGCTGTGTGAACACACGCACCTGCTGCATGCGCGCGCACTCCGTGCACGCCCGTGCATGGGAATAGGCACTGCTGCTAGATCGTGCTGCGATTGTGATTAATCATGTTGAGGAATTCATGCAGCATCTCTTCCGATCCATCCCACACACAGAACATGCCATCTTTGTATCTAGACCACATGACGATGTGTGTAGTGCATTGGGAGAGATGATCACTGGAGAGCATGTCCTTCTCCCACTCTCCTTAGGTACAGGTTGGCAAATGAAGTGCACAACAAGTGCCCATGGCCACCCCCTGCACCTGGAGGTAGTGGGAGGAGCCTTGGTATAGAAAAATGTTGTGTTGTAAAATGTATTCCAGCATATGAAGGACAAAATGGTTAAATTTCCACTCATGTGTGCATTCCTGAATAAGTACCTGTTCCACAGCAGCAACCCCCAACTCGTGGGGGATGCTGCTGTAGAGGGACTCCATGTCGATCGTTACCAAGAAGACTGATTCAGGGATTTCGAAATTGTCCAAAATTTGTAAAAGGTGAATAGTATCTTTGATATGGGATGCTAGGTTGGTGACATGGGGCCTCAGGTGTTGGTCTATGACCTGACTGATGCCTTCAGAAATGCATCCATTCCCAGATATGATGGGCCTACCTGGTGGATTGAGTGCATTCTTGCACTTTGGGAAGCGTGTAGAATGTTGGTATACGTGGATGTTTAATTCTAATAAATTCCCAAAGGACATGCGAGATGACACCCTCACTACGGGCCTCGTCTACCAATGAATACAATTTTTATTAAACTGCTCTACCATCAAAGGTGAAATCTTAGCATTGGGTATTAGATAAAATTTGAAGGCACATATTTTCTTACATCTCGTTGTCCATAAGGACGTTACCACCTTTATCAGAGGCCTTAATGTTGATATTGGAATTACTTTTCAAAGATTTTAATGCCTGTTGTTGTTCTGAGATTTCCCCCTGATGTATGGTTTGGCTTGATGGCCTCAATTTCTCTGGTTGTTTGTTGGAAAAACAGAAATTGCCAGATGCTGGTTTAAAGGTGGAAATTTGTGTGATTTCTTTTTGATCTTTTTTATTGTATCAGTTTGCACCTCTTCTTACTTTTGCTATCTACATCAAGGCCCTCATCCCAATTTTCTCCCAAAGCTCCCTTTTCCTGTAACAGTAGATTCAGATCCCTAAGGGCTCTGAAATCTGCTGTAGTAAGATTCAGTTGCACTTCATCGTCTTTGTCAGATAATTTAGTATACAGACTTTTGAAGTACAATCTTCACGCAAAAAGGTTAATGTCTTTTACTGTTTCAAATTTGTCAATGCTGTTACTGGGGCCAAAAGACATTCCCAGCGACAATACTTGTTTCTCGGTTGGTGTCAGTGTATGGGGTGATGGATTAATTACGTTTAGTTTTCCTTCTGTATTGTTTTCACCATGTAGGGTTCTATTCCCTTCTGCGTCATAGGTGTCTGTATCATTAGATCTCTGTCTAAAAAACCCTCAGTAGGTGTTTTGACGATTGCTTCTGGGTTTGTTTGTGACCCAGTGGTCAAATTGTGTGAAAGACTTGTATTTGTGTTATGACCATGACTACATGCTTCATGTTTTGTAGTTTTGTACCCACCACCTTTACCACCACCTGTAAACTGGCCGGGTGCAGTATCTGTGGTGCTCTTTTTCGTCGCTTGTTGTGGAACTTCTGTTTGATGTTGAGTGGAATCCTTCCTTTTCCAGAAGAACCGATCTGTGCGGGAGGAAACTGATGAAGAACAGTTAGATGCCAAGTCAGAGGAGTAGTCACTATTAACCTTTTGTGTTGTTTTTGTTTGTTTTCTATTTTGTGATTTTCTATCTTTATTCCTCCCCCAAATGTGTTTTTGTCTCTCCAATACTTCTTTTCTTTTTTGAGCAACATGGTTTTACCATACTCCTCGAGATGTTTTTTAAGCTTTTTCTCATGTGTGGTATATTCTTTCTAAGTTTTAAGTGGGGTGAGCTGATCGTATAATGTATTCATCTACATGTACATCTATTTTTTCCAATTGTTGTCTGTATTCCTCTTGTAACAACAGCATTACATTTTTGGAGCAGCCATTCAATTTACTTTCCCAATTTTTCTTAAGATCATTGGAAACATGATCCAAAATGGGAAATATTTGAATCCTTATACCTACAGGGTTTATGCCTTCTGTGATGTATCTATCAAGAGATTGTATGTGCCAGTGTAGGGCTGATTTCTTTTCCAGTACCTTTGTTAAATTGAAGAAAAGAGATGCTAGGTCTGATTGAATTTGTTCATGATTTGGTAGTTAGTTTGAATGCTAGACATAAGATCCTTCCATTCCTGACCTTATAGATCCCCCATGTTGCAAGGGTTAAGGGCTATTCGTGAATCTTACCTAAATATATAAATACTTATTTCCAATTTTATTTCAGTGAACTGAAAACTAAGGTCATAAGACAATGCTTAGAAAATAACAACAATGTTTTAATAATATTGATATAGAAGCACATATTTGGGTCCACAGGTAGCTAGATGGTTCTGGGTCTTTCACCCTACAGCCGGATGTGACGCAATAGCGCTTACGCGACTACGTTGCGCCTGCGCATTATAGGGACACCCGGGATTATGATCGGCGCCATTCTGCCCTGGACGCCAGATGGTACAGATGCCCGCCCACACAAGGGGACCTCGATTAGACCACTATAGGAGACCTGCAATTCAGTAATATTTCTTTTCAGGTACAATTGCATTCCTGGCATTCCTCCTCTTGCTCACATTAGTGAACTCGATGAATAGTTTTTGTTTCATACACAAACTTGTCATGTATTCTTTGCCTGTCCACTAGGGAAGAGACATGGACTAACCATCATTTTTTACGCTTTCAGTGCGGATGCCCGCCTCTATAGATGGACTTACTGCATAATCTGGAAACGTGGATTTTATAGGAAACAACAAAGTATATTCCTGTTTTTTGAGATCCTATTCTCTACAAATCAATACCAGGTATTTACCGAATGCTGTCATTTTTAGTCTCCATAATTTGCTCTATGGCAGGTTCTCTTATGTCGGTCTTATAATTGTTCATTTTTTTCACATTTATAGCCCATGAGAGGCATGTTGCTCCCAATTGTTGGACCCAGTCCTATTAGTCTTTGTACAGCATATAAGACTAGTTATCATGGCGTATGGAAATTACACATGTGATACTGGTGGTGACATTGTAGTCTACTCTATAACATCTGTAAGTCTTATTGATGGTGATTTGGAAGCTATTACAAACAAATAATGTTTTGAGAAAAAATATGTTTAAAAAATGTTTTGATAACACTAATGGATGTTCGTGTTTGCAGAGTTGGCATAATATCCCAGAGGAAGATAATTGTTTTAAAAAAACGAAAGGCGTTGGATGTCCCTGATACTGCAACCACTGAGCCTCCTGTGGTATAGTAGTTCAATAGGAATACCATTCTAAGAGCTGAACATCCCACAACACTCAGTGTCTTTCCTTTGTGTACTCTAGATACTTATATTGTGCAATGTAATGTATTTTGTGTAATTATGTCCTTTTTTTGTGGGCATAGCCGGCACAGCAGCTCCATCCCTTCGATCAACCCCAGGACGAATCCCCCGCGATGCTCCCACCTGAGTCCGGTGTCCACCAGCATCGGCTCCTGTATTTCAGACAACCAAGCCAGGGCAGGTAGCATGCGTCCACTCCCCGCCATCTTCCTCCTCTGCCTCATGGTGTCTGCTGCTAGCAGGGAACGCTGAGTCTCCTCCAGGGTGTGGCACCGCCCCCTCGCTTCCAGACAAACTGACGTCTGATAAGCAGGCTCTTCCCTGGATGTGCTGCTGTAGCCCCTTGTTAGCCAAATTGGAGTTTGAAGGCACACTGTAGCTAGAATGACTTATTCGGACATGTCGCTTGGCACCGACTGTGCCCAAGCAACCAGAAGCAGAGGACCACTGACTTCCACGGTGGTTGTCTGTAGCAACAATAAAGTTTGTAACCCATGCCTCACTGAAGGGAACACTTTTAGCACAATCCTGCCCGCAGGCTTACCCCGATCACCCCGGGCAACAGTTCCAGGCACACTGTACTGTAGTAAGCAGGAATTTGAAGCAAAAATTCAGAATGTCCAACAACAGCAGGTCGCTGGACATATTTGTAATCCATGACGGTCAGCCATAGCAGATTGCTGGGCGTATTTGTAATCCATGGCACGACCAACAGCACATGGTGAAATAGTTCCTGAGTTGCAGGATTAGTACAAGTGTCCGTCCCAGCCACGGTTGGGGCAACTGAGTGAGCAGGCAGCAATGAAGTTGAACTTGACAACAGCTCCCGCTGGTTGCTATGGACAATGGTACTTGTTACTATAGTATTGAATAGCAGGCAGAGCATATAAGTCCTTCCCCAAAGTGTAATTCCTCAACTAGTGGAACAAAGTGCAGTTCCCCGGCTCGATCAACTTTGGCTGCTAGGGGCAATGGCTGGCAGGTTAGCTGTGAACAGACATCCTGGACAACACCCCCAAATGTATCCCCATGGGGGCTGCTGAGAATTGTGGATTGTCTGTCACCTTGCCCAGCCAGGCATTCCATTTGTTAAGCACTCAGAGTCATTGAACAGTGCATACACTTGTTTTTTTGTAGGGGATTAACTTGGATGGGGATGGGGCATATGAAATGCCCAGAACGATTCAGTGCAAATTAGGACTTCTATATACACTCCAGATTTCTCTCCAGCACTTCACTTGCTGCATAACATTACTCCTCCAGCACCTCACTTGCTGCAGACTGTTACTCCACCAGCACTTCTCTTGCTGCAGACTGTTACTCTTCCAGATTAGCCAGCATCACATGGTTAGGCCTGACACTGACTCAGCCAGATCTCAGTGGATTGCCTTCTGTGGGCAAGGACCTCGGGCTCCTGTAGTGTAGAAATAGTTCAGGTGCTAGCTGTCCTGTATTCAGTTACCAATCCCAGATAGCTCACTTCAGGCCCTGCCAGCCAGCCTGGCTGCAATGATTTCTCTCCACTGCCCTTCCCGCAGTCCTCTTTTCTGGTTCTGCACCCATCCCTCAAACTGCAATCTCCTAGTTCTCTCAGGTGTGCCTCCGCAGTCCTCCCAACTGTGCTTCACTCACCAGCATTTCACTTGCTTCGACCAGTTGTCCTCCCTGGAGACCCTTTGCAGTGTTCTCTTCCACTGTCCTCTACTTGCTTTCTCATCTGCCTCTCTTCCAGGATCTCTTCACTCCTCCTGGATACACCCGAGCCCCAGCCCTGGGTCACTCCACCCCCCCCCCAGACTGGGGAGCACCCCATGGACCCCAACAGCCTCCACACTCTCTCACTCCAGCTCTTCCACCCAACAACTCCTCTCCAGCTGGGCTGACCCTAGGTATTTAAGGAGGCCTGCCCCCTGTCGATCCAGGTTGGGGATTGGTCAAAGTTCCCTAAATTACCCCAGGTGGCTACATCTCCTCTCTCCACCTCATCACCCAGCCCTACCCTGAGCCACTCCCAGCCCAGAATGAGAACATACAGGCATAGCCACCAGCTAGGCATGCCTAAATTTTCCTACTCTGCTAGAAAAATCCCCACTCTAGCACCTACCTACCTAGAAGGTGCTACACTTCTATCACTTGACTCTGCTACATTGATGTTCACTTGAACATCCAGTTTGCCATACTTGCTACCAGCATAATATATTCAACAACATGTTTTCACTCCTCTCACTATAAAATGCAGCCAAGAGTGTCATCTCTAATTGTTTATTTTGACTGAGAGGCTATTTCATAAAATGATCTGGTAGGTAAATGTGTAAAAATAGTAAAAAGAATATATCTAATTTCACACTGAGCAAGTTAGGGGAAAAATAATTTGCATCCTGTTTATGGCCCTCATGTGTTCTCCTATAGCCAGAACTTCAGAATAAACAAGTTATTTTTTTATTGCTCAGTCTTCTCCCAGAAGCACTTGTGCTTTTTCTGACCTTCAACTAATTGTGCATGCATTAGACCTCAAATATATTTTACGAGACTAAGAAAGTCATTTCCATCATTTGGTGGGTGTAATACCACTCCAAGTACATTGTCATTTTCCCTCATTTAGAAATAATGTATTCTATGAATCAACTGCAAATGTACTCATTAGAGAAGACTTTTAACAAGTTTTTAGTTTTAGGCACAGCTTTAAAGAGTACGTGTTGCCTGCATAGTTTACCAACTACGAATTGCACACTGTCTGAAACAATGTTCAGCTTGTTATTTAATCTTTGGCGTTATTTTTGTGGTCTGGTGAATTGACTGGTCTACTTCTTATGAATATCAGGGTGGCCATACATAGCAAGATTTGTTTTGTTCAGTGTAACAGTGGTCCAGCTTCTTCCCCCGCTTCTTTCTTCCTCTGGTCCTTTCCTTCTTCCTCTGGCTTCTTCTTCCCCGAATCTTCGTCCTCCGGTCTTCTCCTTCTTCCTCCACCAATGATGCGATGGGGCAAACATCATTCAGAGACCCCGCCCCTTGTGATTCCCTAGCCAATGATTGGTCTGTGATGTCACAAGGGGGAGGGGTCTCCAGATGACGTCATCGGATGGCTCCGCCCTATGGCTTTATATGTAAATGCACGCGGCGGACCCAGCATTACACTGGGAGAGCGTGTCAAGGCAACATAGGAGGGAGAAGACGGCAGATACAGAAGACCCAGCAAAAGAGCGGAAGAAAGAAGATGCCACAAAATTCAGAAGAAAGAAGACTCCACAAAAGAGCAGAGGAAAAAAGATGCCACAAAAGAGCAGAAGACCCGGCAACAGAGCAGAAGAAAGAAGACGCTACAAAAGAGCAGAAGTCAGTGCAGAGAGGGAGAAGAACCAGCAAAAGAGCAGAATAAAGAAGACCCCTCAGAAGAAAGAAAACCCTGCAAAAGAGCAGAAGAAAGAAGACGCCAGAGAGGGGAGAAGAAATCGGAAGAGATGCCGGAGCTGCCTTAATAGAATACTTAAAAAAAAACACCTGTGCATTGTGTTTTTTTTGGCACTTTTTTTTTTAGGTGAATGGGTAGGGGTACAATGTACCCTGTCAGGAACCATGAATCAGACCAAGACAGAAGTGCAGTAAAGTCACACTTTTTAACCACAACAGTACCTGGCACGAAAACCCCCTTCCTGTCCAGGCCATTTTTCAGCTTTCAGCGCTATCACACTTTGAATGACAATTACTCAGTCATGCAACACGGTACCCATATGAAATTTGCGTCCTTTTTTTCACACAAATAGAGCTTTCTTTTGGTGGTATTTAATCACTAGGAGGGGGTTTATTTTTTGAGCTATAAATAAAAAAAGATTGAAATTTTTTTGAAAAAATGCCTTTTTCTTTGTTTCGGTCATAAAATTTTGCAAATTAGTAATTTTTCTTTGTAAATTTTGGCCAAAATTTATACTGCTACCTATCTTTGGTAAAAATAACCCAAATAAGTGTATATTATTTGGTCCTTGTGAAAGTTATAGAGTCTACAAGCTATGGTGCCAATCATTGAAAATTGATCAGATCTGATC
>BLSH010396471.1:1116298-1149813 GCA_018402905.1 Glandirana rugosa
CTCATTTTGCGACCCAGTGTCCCATGTCCTTGAGATATCTTGCCTGTCGTGAACGAAGGACCACTACAGACGAATTTACCGGTAATAACCGCAGTAACGGCCGCGTATGTGCGCGCGTGTCCGTGCACGCTTGCGTGTGTTCGCGCGCGTGTACGATGCACGCGGCACGTACCCGCTAGGTTACAGGGCCCTACTAAGGAATGTCAGAACCATACGGCTGGGAAATTCTCAAGGGAAGTGACCTTGATTCTCTGGTTCGGATTGGGGACTTTTGGTTGGGGTGTAGTATTAATCTCAACTCGCTTGTGGACCTTCAAGCCCAAGACGACCAGGCACGTGCGATCGTTCGGGTTCCGTCCGGACCCGGACCCGGACTTTGTCCCGAAGTTCGGACGGACCAGCAGAACCCGAACTTCCAGGTGTTCGCTCAACTCTAATTATGATGTGGGGTTGGTTTTCAGGGGTTAGGCTTGGTCTCTTAGTTCCAGTGAAGGGAACTCTTAAAGGGTCGGCATACCAAGACTGTAAGGAATCATCCCGGGACATTGGATCGCCCATGCACGGCGCACGTAGCATGTGCGCGCGCTTGTGTGCGTTCGCACGTGCCTGTGCGCGCGTGTATGCGCCGGCAATGACGCCAATAATGGCCATTTAAGCAGACATCACCAGGAAGCAAGTGCTGTCCGTTCTATAGAGTTCCTGTACCCTGTGACCCAGCGTTTTACTCTGAAGAGACTTCCTGTATCTGTGACCCCGGCTCCCCCTGGACTTTGTTTGCTTTCTGCCTGCCCTGACCCCAGGCCTGTCTACGACTACTCTTTGCCTGCTCCTCTGTACCTCTGCTGCCTGCACCTGACCATCTGCCTGCCTGATCCTTCTGTACCATACTGCCAGCCTGTTACCAACCCAGCCTGCCTCCTTTTGGCCAGATTTTCCCTTTGTCCGAGGTGGAGCTAGTGGCCCTCAAGGCCTACCTTGACGAGAACCTGGAAAAGTGCTTCATCAGACCCTCCACTTCACCTGCTGGAGTGGGATCTTCTTTGTGGAGAAAAAAGACCACTCCCTCAGGCCCTGTATAGATTTCCGGGATCTCAACAGGATCACTATCAAAAACCGGTATCCCCTGCCTCTGATCCCTGAACTCTTCCAGAGGTTAGGAACCGCGGCTGTGTTCACAAAATTGGACCTCCGCGGGGCATACAATCTCATCCGCATACGGGAAGGGGATGAGTGGAAGACGGTCTTCTGAACCAGGTTTGGTCACTACGAGTACTTCGTTATGCCGTTTGGACTTTGTAATGCCCTCGCTACGTTCCAGCACCTGGTGAACGATATCTTCAGAGATTATCTAGACCAATTTATAGTGATTTATCTCGATGATATCCTAAATCATCTCCCCTTCCCTGGAGGAACACCGCAGGCACTTGAGATGTGTACTTGCCCTCCTCCGGCAACATGGCCTATATGCCAAGGCGGAAAAATGCGCTTTTGAACGCGCCAGCATCTCCTTCCTTGGCTTTGACATCTCGGTTACAGGAATAACTATGGACCCGCAGAAGGTCTCAGCCATCCTGGACTAGCCAGCGGTAGCCGACAAAAAGGGTGTCCAACGGTTCGTAGGATTTGCGAACTTCTACAGAAAGTTCATTAAGGGGTTCTTGGTGGTCATTGCGCCTATCACCCAGCTCACTAAGCAGGACTCTCGTTTCTGTTGGACTCCTGAAGCCAAGAGGCCTTCACAAGACTCAAAGAACTATTTATCTCTGCCCCCTCCTTAAACACCCAGACCCAGCTCTACCCTATGTTCTTGAAGTGGACACCTCCGATACAGCAGTGGGAGCAGTTCTCTCTCAGAGATGAGGCCTAAAGGCTACGCTCCATCCCATTGCCTTCTTCTCCCGGAAGCTCTCACCCCCCCGAGAGAAACTACAATGTCGGTGACCGGGAACTGCTGGCAATCAAATCAGCTCTGGAGGAATGGCAGAACCTCCTGGAAGGAGCAACTCATACTGTTCTGGTCTTCACAGACCACAAGAACCTCGAGTATCTGTGGACGGCTAAGAGGCTCAAACCTCGTCAGGCAAGGTGGGCACTATTCTTCTCAAGGTTCTCAGGCCTGGGTCCAAGAATGTGAAGCCGGACGCCCTGTCCAGAATGTTCCATGACCCGGAGGACTCCTCTCCTCCAGATACCATTCTACCTGCCAATAGCTTCCTGCTGACTCAAGAGAACTTTCTCACCCGGATCAGATGATCCTTAGTCGGTCTCACTGTGCCACCAGATTTTGGGCCCACCATAAAAGACGGGCTGTGGTGGTCAAGTAACTGACTCTTCATCCCACAGGAGCTGCGCCTAGCAGCGCTTGAACTCTGCCATGACCTCAAACTAGCTAGGCACTTTGTGGATCGCAAGGCGGCAGAGCTGCTATCCTGCTCATTTTAGTGGCCTCGTCTGAATGAGGACTGCAAAAACTATGTGAGTGCTTGCCCCGTCTGTGCCAAGAGCAAGACTGAGAGGTCCAAAGCCTGGGGTCTGCTGAATCCATTACCCATTCCGGAATGACCTTGGTCCCAGATCTAAATAGACTATATAGTTGAGTTGCCTCCATCTGCAGGCTTCAGTACCATTCTTGTGGTGGCAGACCGCCTCACAAAAACGGCCCACTTCATACCCATGAAGGGCACCCCCACAGCAGCTGAAACAGCTGAGACATTCATCAAAGAGGTGGTCCGCCTTCACGGTCTCCCCAGTAACATAGTCTCGGACCGAGGGATGCAGTTTACATCCCGCTTCTGGAGATCTCTGTGCTCTTCTCTGGGAATTGATCTAGCCTTCTCCTCCGTGTATCATCCGCAGTCAAACAGCCAAACAGCGAGAACTAATCAAACCCTCTACTGCTGCTCCTCCTACTCTCAGGACGTTTGGATTTCCCTGTTGCAGGTAGCTGAATTTGCGTATAATAACTCAATTCATTCTGCGACTAAGCAAACTCCATTCTGAGCGAACCTCGGCTACCATCCTACCTTTCTACCTGGCCTGTTAACGGAGAGCACCCTACCTGCTGTACTGGAAGTCACCCAGTTCCTAGAGAAAAACAATAAACTGTTACAGGAAACTCTCTCTCAGACCCAGGCACTCAATAAGAAAAATTTTGACAAGGGAAGATGAGGAGAATTAGAACTGCAACCTGGCCAAAGGGTCTGGTTATCAACAAAAAACCTGAGGCTGTCCTGTCCCTCAAAACTGGGGCCCAAATACATTGGACCTTTCCCAGTAAAAAGACAAATCAACAAAGTAACATTTGAACAGGATCTACCCTCTTAGCTTCACATTCACCCAGTCTTCCACGTGAATCTACTTAAGCCAGTGGTCAAGGACCTCTTCCCTGGGCACAATACAGCCCCACCAGAACCGGTCTTGGTGGACGGAGAGGAGGAGTTTGAGGTGGAGACCAGCCTCAACTGCAGGAAGAGAAGGGGAATCATTCAGTTTCTGGTAAAGTGGAAGTGCTATGGGCCTGAAGAAAGCTCCTGGGAGCCAGAGAACCACCTGCATACCAGAGAGCTAATCAGGGCATTCTGGAGAAGACATCCGACCAAGAGGGCCCAGTTGGGCATCCGGAGGCTACCACTTGGGGGGGCAATGTAAGGAATCATCCAGGGCCATTGGATCGGCTATGCACAGGCGCACGTAGCGTGTGCGCGCTTGCACGCTCCTATGCGCGTGTGCCTGTGCGTATGTGCCGGCAATGTCACCAATAGCGCCCATTTAAGCAGACAGCACCAGGAAGCAAGTGCTGTCCGTTCCACAGCGTTCCTGTACCCTGTGACCCAGAGTTTTACTCTGAAGAGACTTCCTGTATCTGTGACCTTGGACTTGGTTTGCTTTCTGCCTGCCCTGACCCCCGGCCTGTCTACGACTACTCTTTGCCTGCTCCACTGTACCACTGCTGCCCGCACGTTGCCGACCCTGCCTGCACCTGACCATCCGCCTGCCTGATCCTTTTGTACCGTACTGCCAGCCTGTTAACGACCCAGCCTGCATCACCATTCTTCTGCCTGCACGAGTTCCAGTGGACTCTCAGCTACCCCCAGTGACCAAGTCCAGCCCTCGTGCCTCCCTGTGCTCCAGAACTCCTTGTCTCCACTACCAGGGGTTCTCGAGCCAGGGCTGTAAGAGAGGTTGTCCCCTGCACAAGTCAGACTCGACCACCAGGTACGTGACAAAGTCATTTTGGAAAATTGAATGCTTCCAACTTTGTGGGAACAGTTTGGGGATGGCCCCTCTCTGTTCAAACATGACTGCGCACCAGTGCACAAAGCAAAGTCCATAAAGACATGGATGAGCGAGTTTGGGGTGGAGGAACTTGACTGGCCTGCACAGAGTCCTAATCCCAACCAGACAGAACACCTTTTGGCTGAATTAGAGCAGAGACTGCGAGCCAGGCCTTCTCATCCAACATCAGTGCCCGACCTCACAAATGCACTTCCGGAAGAATGGCCAAACATTCCCATAGACACACTCCTAAACCTTGTGGACAGCCTTCCCAGAAGAGTTGAAGCTGCTATAGCTGCAAAGGGTGGGCTAAATCAAATTTTAACCCCATGGCCTAAGATTGGGCTGCCATTAACCACTTGCCAATCAGCCGTCGCCGCATAGTTTTATGGCGGTTTGTGCAAGAGTGTTTGCGGGCGCGTGTAAACAAGGTGATCCCTGTTCTGCCAGATGACATGGCAGAGATCTACTGTTCCCAGCAGTCACGAACAGTCATCTCTTCCATGTCCTTGCCAGCCCATCCCCCCTACAGTTAGAACACGCTGAGGGAACACAGTTATCCCCTTGAACGCCCCCTAGAGTTAGCCCCTTCCCTGCCAGTGTCATTTTTACATTGATCAGTGCATTTTTACAGCACTGATCAATGTACTAATGTCACTGGTCCTCAAAAAGTATCACATAGGTTCAAATTTGTCCGCGGGAATGTCGCAGTACCGCTAAAAATAGCAGATCGCTGCCATTACCAGTAAAAAAATAAAATAAAAATAAAAGTCCCTAAATCTATCCCATAGTTTGTGTCACGTACCTGGTGGATGAGTCTGACTTATGCAGTGGGTGACCTCCCTTACTACCCTGACTCGGGAACCCCTGGTAGAGTAGACAGGTGGCTCGGGAGTGAAGGATGGTACGAGGGTCGGACTGGGTCACTGGTGTTGGTAGAAGCCCGTTGGTGCACTTGTGCACTTGAAGAATTGTCGTACAGGCCGGGTCGTGAAACAGGCTGGTGGTGCGGTACAAGAGGAGCAGGCAGATGGATGGTCAGGTTCAGGCAGGGTCGTCAACAGGCGGGCACTCGAACGTGCACAGGCGCGCGCAAAAGTGCCAAAAAGCACAAAAATGGTGCAGACAGTCCTTTTGGCACCAGTCTTCTTCTAACAGTTTGTCGACGCACAAACCAATCAACATACGCCCGTTGCAATTTTTTTTACCAAAAATATGTAGAAGAATACATATTGGTCTAAACTAATGAATACATTTGTTTTTTTTATATATTTTTTTGGATATAATTTAGCAAAAAGTAGAAAAAAAATTGTTTTTCCCAAAAATGTCGCTCTTTTATTGTTTATAGCGCAAAAAATAAAAACCGTAGAGGTGATCAAATACCACCAAAAGGAAGCTCTATTTTTGGAAAAAAAAGGATGTCCATTTTGTTTGGGTACAGTGTGGCACGACCGCACAATTGTCAGTTAAAGCGGCGTAGTGCTGTATCTCAAAAAATGATCTGGTCATTAAGGGGACAAATTCTTCTGGGGCTGAAGTGGTTAAAGTTCATGTGTGTGTGTGTCACCTGGTGGTGGAGTCTGATATGCAGGGAACAACCTCTCTTACTATCCCGACTCGCGGACCCATGGAAATGGGAACAGGGAGTTTGTGAGTACTGGGTGGCACGAGGGCTTGACAAGGTGGCTGGTGCCTGGCACTGGATGGCACCGGCAGAGGGGCCGGAAGCCCGTGCAGTAGGCAGAGGGATGGTCAAAGGCAGGCCGGGTTTGTCAGGAGGCTGGCAGTGCAGTACCAAAGGAGCAGGCGAAGTGTAGTCGGGGTCACAAGCTGGTTTATCAGGCGGGCAGCAAGGTACAGAGCAGCAGGCAGAGAGTAGTCGGGGTCAGTGCAGGCAGATAGTTGATAAGTCACAGACAAGCCGGGTCACAGGAAACATGAAATCAGATAAACAGGTTGCTCAGGAACACGGTTACGCTCTAGACAGGACAGCACTGGTTGCAGTGTGCTGCTGGCTCAAATAGGCTGTTTGGCGCCATTGACGGCACACACGCTACGTGCGCTGAGTTATGTTTAACAACATAGGGAGAACAAACAACATCTCTACATGAAGTGTTATGTTTGGGATTCGAACTCAGGAACTCAGTTTTGGTAGACAGTTGTCTTACTTTGTGAGCCATGGAGCTGTTAAACGTTTAACATTCCTACACATATATACTGCATTTCTTTGGGCATATAGGTGGTGGAATTACATTAGTCAGGAGTTATTCTTCTTGATTTATTCTGTGATATTTGGTGGTTCTTGGTGCGTGAGTGTAGAATAGTGATTGACTGTGAAAATGGAATAGCCATTTTATTTATCAAACATCCATTTATGATTAAGTATATATATATATTGGATTTATATTTCATTAGAAGTCACATTGTATATACCAGCTGGCTTGGTTGTGTTCAAATGCTATTTACACATCCAGCTGTAAAGATTGCTATCTCGGCCTTTGAAGACCTGTTCAACCAACAAGCCTTGGAATTGACAAGATCATGTGAATGACCGCCCACATATCAAAGAAAGTCATCAGAGACTCAAATGAACTTCAAAGAATTTAGTTAGCTAGGTGCCACCCCCTTTCAGAATGTATAAATTGTATTACAAGGCCCTAGCCAAGGCAGAGCAATTCTTTTGAATCCATCACCATGTTCTTCATTGTTCTCCCTGACTGTGGATAGCTACAGGCTTGTATAATAAATGTTTATTTTTCAATCTGGCTTCAGCAGTCAAAATGTTACTGAAACCTAAGAGTCTTGAGATTTGCCTAACAGTAATGTTACCCTCTGATTTTTGGGAATGAATTTTTATTTCTGATGTTGGTACGCATATCACATTTTTTTGGACTCAAATTAGAATCATTTGGAAATAATTAAAAATAAAAAATTGTGACTAATTTAACATTTCCATAAGCAATGGTATTGTTTGTGGTTTAGAAAGACACCTGTGTAAGTTTGGGGAAATATCTTTGTGAGATGAACATCAACAAGTAAAAGTGATAGAGAAAAAAATATTTTACCAAAACATGAAAACATTACACATTCTAGCATTCTTAAAAACAAAATGGATGACGAAGAAGCAACATGTTGCAAGGACAATTTCTTTGAGAGAAAGATACATTTCATCTCAACATGAAATGGATTTCTTTGGGGAAGTTACAACTGTACTATTAGAATGAATGACTGAAACCTGCATTGGGCTACATAACTCCAATTTTGACTCCCAAAAAACTCTCTTTAACTGGTTCCCGACCGCCTCACGTACTTTTACTGCTGCAGTGTGGCTGGATAGCGTGAATTGCCTTTTATAAACGGTGATTCGCGCAGGCACAGCTAGGGGGCACATGCTCCCTGAGTGTGGCTGTGGGTTGGGCAGACTCGATGTCCGCCGGTGCCCCGCGATCGACTGCTACAGAATAAAAGTGGAGAACCAACGATATAAACATGGCGGTTCCTTGCTCTGTCAGGCAGCATGACAGTGATCTACTGATCCCTGTCATCGGGATCAGTTAGATCTGTCATGCCCCTGCCAGCCCAGCCCCCACACAGTTAGAACACAGTGAGGGTACACAGTTGAACCCTTGATTGCCCTCTGCAGGTTAACCCCTTCCCTGCCAGTGACAATTATACAGTAATCAGTGTTTTTTTTAGCTCTGATCACTGTATAAATGCCAATGGTCCCAAAAAAGCATCAAAAATGTCTGATCTGTCTGCTGCAATATTGCAGCTGTGATAAAAAATTGCATATCGCCACCATTACTAGTAGACAAATAATAGTAAAAACGCCATAAAATAATTCTCATAGTTTGTAAACGCGGCAAATTTTGCGCAAACCAATCAATATATGCCTATTGCGGGGTTTTTTACCACAAATATGTAGAAGAATATATGTATACAAATATACGAATACGCATATATGAATATTAAGTATGAAAGTAGACAGTACCCAAGAAAATATGATAAAATCTGGTCCAGGTGGATGGATGCCCATGGTTAGGCCTCCTGGTGTGTGGCTCAACCTGGAACCCCGCCTATTTCAATTGTTGTGTGAGTTTTGTGTCTTTGCTTCCCTTCTTCCTTTTTCTTCTCTCTTTTCATGTGTACTTCTCCAGGCCCTGACTAGAGTAAGGATTTGGGCGCTATCTGTTGCCTGGGCGCTATTGTAAATTTAAGTTTGGGAGTATTTTGCCACCAGCGTTATTGTGAATACATTTCAGCGATATTTACTGTGATTGCGGCATTTTAGTGCTATTTACCCCAATCACTGTATTTTTGCCACAAAATAGCGTCCGTCGCTATAGTAAATGACCCCCATTGCCTTTTATTCTTCTCTCCCTCTACGGAGATACTAATGTTATGCTGCACCACTCTCCTCTGGCCAGCAGGGATAATGCTAAAGCCAAACAAGCCCATAGAATTCAGTGCTGAGCACTGAGACTCCTGGGAGCTGTTGTTTGAGACAGCAGCCATATAATGGGATGCATAGACTGCTTACACTACAGATCCCAATAGGCCCTGTGCAGTAGGAGGAGTGGACAGATTAATTTTATTAAACTGCCATGGAAAGTACTTCCTCTTGGTACCAAGAGAGTTAGAGAGAGAGCACCTCTATATATTTGCCTGCCAGCAGGAGAACATACCAGCGGAGATCTGAGCCAGAGAATGGGAGTGAGAACACTCGGGGGCAGCACAATACCAGCCACATCACAGCACCTGCATTGGAGCCTGCACTCCAGTTTGAGGGCTCCCCTCCTTCTACAGCAAGAGGTCACTGCAGCATCCTGGGGACTGGTGAGAGGGCTATTCACCCATTGCTGATACTGCTAGCATTGACTGAGGCACTGAGAGCAAGACACCAAGTATATTCAATCCATACCACACTTGTACTGCACCTAATACGGCATTATTCCAAACCTAGAGTGCACCTATACCAACCCCTATATAGCATTATACTGAACATTTACTGCATCTGAACCACATCTACCTTGCACAACACTGAAGTAATGACAATTTGGTACAATGTAAAGTAGTGAGTGAACAGCTTGTATAACAGTGTAGATTTGCTGTCCCCTCAAAATAACTCAACACACAGCCACAAAAGTGGGTACAACCCTGAGTGAAAATGTCCAAATTGGGCCCAAAGTGTCATTATTTTCCAGCACTGCCTTAACCCTGGAGTTCACAAGAGCTTCACAGGTTGCCACTGGTGGATATTAGAGACCCTGCGCTCCTCCACCTTCCGTTTGAGGATGCTCCACAGATGCTCAATAGGGTTTAGGTCTGGAGACATTGTTAGGAAAAATGGCCATTTCCAGCCTCCCGTGCACATTGCGCGTGCATGTGCGAGCGCCTGGGTGCGCCAATGGCACCAAAACACTCTAATTTAGCTGGGCAGCACCCTGCAGCGGATGCTGTCCGTTCTACAGTGTTCCACTGTGTTTCCCGTGGCTTGTTCGCTAAAACTTCCTGTATCTGTGACCCGGCTTGCCTGACCTTTGTTTGAACTCTGCCTGCACCGACCCTCAGGCTGTCTATGACCACGCTTCTGCCTGACCCTCTTGTACCTCAGCTGCCTGCCTGTTAACGACCTTGCCTGTACCCAACGACCCGCTTGCCTGCTCCCTTTGTACCGCACTTGCCCGCTTGTTATCGACCCGGCCTTCATCACCAATCTTCTGTCTGCACGAGCCCCTGGAGGATCCTCACAACACCATCTGCATCCGTACCAGCCCTTGTGCCCCCCTGTGCTCCGGAATCTCCTGTCTGCTCTGTCAGGGGTTCCTGAACCAGGGCCATAAGAGAGGTTGCCCTCTGCATCAGATTCCACCACCAGGTACATGAGAGACATGCTTGGCCAGTCCATCACCTTTACCCACTTCTTTAGCAAGGGAGTGGAGGTGTGTTTGGGCTGTTATTATGTTGAATCATTGCCCTGTGACCCAGTCTCCGAAGATAAGGGAACATGCTCTGCTTCAGTATGTCACAATACATGTTGGTATTCATGGTTCTTTCAATGAACTGTAGCTCCCCAGTGCCAGCAGCGCTCATGCAGCCCCAGACCAAGACACTCCCACCACCATGCTTGAATGTAGGCAAGATACACTTGTCTTTGTACTCCTCACATGGTTGCCGCCACACACACTTGACACTATCTGAACTAAATAAGTTTATCTTGGTCTCATCAGACCACAGGACATGGTTCCAGTAATCCATGTCCTTAGTCTGCTTGTCTTCGGATAACTGTTTGCAGACTTTCTTGTGCATCATCTTTAGAAGAGGCTTCCTTCTGGGATGACAGCCATGCAGACCAATTTGATGCAGTTTGCAACGTATGGTCTGAGCACTGACAGGCTGACAACCTCTGCAGCAATGCTGGCAGCACTCATACGTCTATTTCCCAAAGACAGCCTCTGGATATGACGCTGAGCGAACACACTCAACTTCTTTGATCGACCAGGGTGAGGCCTGTTCTGAGAGGAACCTGTCCTGTTAAACCACTGTATGCTCTTGACCACAGTGCTGCAGCTCAGTTTCAGGGTCTTGGCAATCTTCTTTTCAGATACTCAGAGAGTTCTTTGCCATGAGGTGCCATATTGAACTTCCAGTGGCCAGTATGAGAGAGTGAGAGCGATGACACCAAATTTAACACACCTGCTCCCCATTCATACCTGAGACCTTGTAACACTAGCGAGTCACATGACACTGGGGAGGGAAAATGGCTAATTGGGCCCAATTTGGACATTTTCACTTAGGGGTGTACTCACTTTTGTTGCCAGCAGTTTAGACATTAATGGCTGTGTGATGAGTTATTTTTAGGGGACAGCAAATGTACATTATTATACAAGCTGTACACTCACTACTTTACATGATAGCAAAGTGTCATTTCTTCAGTGTTGTCACATGAAAAGATAAAATAAAATATTTACAAAAATGTGAGGGGTGTACTCACTTTTGTGAGATACTGTACATTATAAGCAAAGTCCCACTGGTAAAGGACTCTATGTTAACCCCTAGGCACCAATGGTACGCAAAACTGTGTCCTCTCAGTGGCTGGGCCTTGACGCCAAGTGGCTGCATATTTGCGTACTGATTTACAGACACAGCTGTACCAAGAGTGCCCACCCTGCTGGCAGCTAACGGAAAGCTCCCAAGCTTCATGCAATCGGGAGCTTTCCAATGATTGCCATGACCAGTTGCGACGTCCCCCCTATCCATGCATCCGGCTCCCTAATCTACATGCGGGATGCCGGACGCATTGATTCCAATGGGGGATTTTTTTTCTTTGAAGCATGTGTTTATAGCCAGATGCTCTTATAGGTTTCAAAAAAGGGTGGGCTCGGGGCGCAGAGCACTGCGACTGAAGCCCACCCAGTTGTGTGACAATAGCAAATTAATATTTGCTATTGTAACACTGATTCTCCTCCCAGCCAATCAGGAAGCAGGTCATGAGATCAATCTTATTGGCCAAGGGGGAGGAGACAGGAGAAGGAGGGAGGAGACGCACGGCCAAAGGAGAAGCAGGGGAAGACCCACCAGCCGCCACTGTGACTCCAGGTGACATAAAAGGCAGGGGGCAAAAATTGGGACTTTAACCGCTTGCCGACTGCTGGTCGGCAATTGACGGCGACAGAGTGGCTCTATTGCGCAAATCGCCATCATACGACGGCGGCTGCGGGATCGAGCCTAGTGAGCTCGCGCGTGCCGCCGGAGGCGCGCCCGTGCGCTCACTGTGTTCGGGGAGGGCCAGGGAGTCGATCTCCGCCGGCCACCCGCGATGCCCCCCCAGGAGTGAAAGAACGGAGGTCCGTGTAAGTAAACACGGACCTCCATTCTGGGAGGGGGGGAAGGGCTGTGATCACAACCTTCCTGTACATGGAGGCTGTGACCACTTCCCTTCCAGACCAAAGAGGCAAAGGCTGGGAGTACCAACATTGAGAAAAAAAAAAAACCATCAGGCCAACGTAGCTAAACATAGAGGCAATTAATGGTTAAAACATAGTAAGATAGAACCCAATGAGAACCTGCACTGTGGCAGGTAGTAAAGATACATTATAACACATTCTCACAAACGTGTGTCCATCCCTAATTAATACTGACATAAAAGGCAGGGTGCAAAAATTGGGACTTTAAATGAAGGCTTGGCTGGGTAGAGGCACAATCTTCCATCCCTATAATTGGAATAAAAAGAAAGCTAAAAAAAGCTAACAGGGAGGGGATTGGGACTTTAAATGACAAACCAAGGGGGAGAGAAAGATACTGGATGGATATGGTAAAACAATTTATTTTAGAAATAGAACAATATTTTCATAGTATGACTCCAGGGATGGCTCACCCGCAGTGGCTCAGCCATCCAGCATCTCCCTGGCTTTGACAGGGGAGGGAGGAGGAGTATTCAATAACACAAAAGGTCCTCTAAAAAGTGACCCCCTTGCAAAACAATAGTCCTCTGAAGGGATGAGTTCAAAACTGTATAAGCAGGATATGTTCATAGTTCCACTCTCAGCATGTTTCCTCCACACACACAGAATACTCTTAGGCTTCCCAGAGCATATCCCACCTCCACATGGTAAGTCACTGACAGCTTTTGTATCACACAAGATGTTCATCCGCACTGGGGTATATGAGGGAATCTTGGGGCACATTTTTTAAATTATTAATTTATTTTATCTTTTATTTTTACACTGTTGCTTTAATTTTCTTTTTCCTTATCACTTTTATTCAGTGGCGGCCCGTCCATACAGGGTGCAGGGGCGCCACCCCCTAGTCCATGCACCTGGCTCCTAATCTACATGCAGGGCGCTGGATGCATGGATTTCAATGGGTTTTTTTTAAGCACATGATTAGAGCCAGAGGTTATAATTGGCTTCAAAAAAGGGTGTGCTGGGGGCCAGGGAGTCTTAGGATGGGAGGAAAAGCAATGGCCCCAGAGCAAGGAGTATCTGGAGCGAGGAGCAGCAGCCCTGCCCTGGATCCTTGTCATCTGCCTCTGGTAATGAGATCTCTGATCACCGCCTTCTTTTTCGTCTCCCACGGGGGAGTGGGCGTGCCGTTGGTTTGCCGCCCCCCCAAATATTGAGCACCAGCCGCCATTGCTTTTATTGCTGTCACAAAGAATGTAAACATTCCTTGTGACAGCAAAAGACACGTGACAAGTACTCTTTATGGAGGGACCTGAGGTCTATAACCCCAAATCCCTCCTCTGCCCTTGAAATCATTCAAAACACCAAGATCTGTGCTTTTGAATACTTAATTTTTAAGAAATGGCGGTGTTGACATCTGGGTGAACTGAAGTGATGTCATGTTATCGTTTCTGGGTTACTATCACGAAGAGCCGATCAAAACCGAATCCAGCTTTGATTGGCTGTCTGGCCAGTCAGCAGACATGCTGCCTGGTCGCTCAGGTCTCCCAGTGGGACGGGTAAGCACGCAAGAGATTTGGAAGCTGGCGGGAGGGCTTGTAATTACAATCAAGCAGCTAGTTTGTGGCTCTGATTGCTATTACAAGAGAGCTGACTGCCCGCTGTAAAAAAGCGATACCGGGATGATCGTTGCTGGTCGTTAAGTGGATACGGAACTGTTAACCAAAAGTAAAAAAAAAATAAAAAATACTTATTAATAGACTTCCCATTAAAATCATATAAATGGATTAAAATGTCAGCGAACCTTTTCCAAGACATAATGATCCTAACCTCTCAGGCAAACACAATCAGCTTGGAATCCAATATACAAAGTACAGAAAAGCAAATCATCAAAATTACTTCTTTGGTGTCTCTGGAATCAATTCTGGATCAACCATAAGATATCCAAGGGAACCGGTCATTTCCTCTATGGGTTTCCCAGATAATTAACCCCTTCTTCAGGAGATAGGGAGAGTCCTGATATACTGTATCTATATTTCTTAACTAAATTGATTACTCAAAAGAACATTTAACCACTTGCCGACCGCCAACCGCAGGTTGACGGGGACAAGGTGCTTCGTTATCGCAAATCGCCGTCATACGGCGGTGGCTGCAATAACGCGCACTGTGAGCGCGCGCGCGCCGACGGAGGCGTGCCTGCGCGCTCACTGTGTTCGGGGAGGGCCAGGGAGCGGGTGCAGCGGCTTCGATTGCCACCGGCTACCCGCGATGGCCCCCCCGGAGTGAAGGAATGGAGGTCCGTGTATGTAAACACGGACCTCCGTTCTGTGAAGGGGGAAGGGCTGTGATCACATCCTTCCTGTATACGGAGGCTGTGACCACTTCCCTTACCCAGCCAGGGCAGTCCCCCCACAGTTAGAACATGTCCAGGGAACACAGTTAACCCTTAGAGCGCCCCTGCAGGTTAACCCCTTCACTGCCAATGGCATTTACACAGTAATCAGTGCATTTTTATAGCACTGATCGCTGTATAAATGCCAATGGTCCCAAAAAAGTGTCAAAATGGTCCGACATGTCAGCTGAAATATCGCAGTACCGCTAAAAATTGCAGATCGCCGCCATTACTAGTAAAAAATAAAAAAAAAATTAAAAACCCCAAAAATGAATTCTCATCATCCGTAAACGCGACCACTTTTGCGCAGACCAATCTATAAACGCTGATTGCGATTTTTTTATCGCAAATATGAGGAAGAATATAAATCGGCCAAAAACGGTGAAAAAAAATGTTTTTTTTTTTATTTTATTTTTTTGGATTTGTATTTTAGCAAAAAGTAAGAAATTTGGGTTTTTTTTGCAAAATTGTCGCTCTTCTTTTGTTTATAGCGGCGATCAGAAATGACACAGAGGGGATCAAATACCACCAAAAGAAAGCTCTGTTTGTGGGAAAAAAAGGACGCAAATTTCGTTTGGGTACAACGTTGCCCGACCACGCAATTTTCAGTTAAAGCGACGCAGCACCGAATCGCAAAAAGGGCTCCGGTCCTAAAGCTGGTAATCCTTCTGGGGCTGAAGTGGTTAAGGAATCATAAAATATTTTCATAAATACACAGAATGCACAATTATAAAATACCACCTAAATAAAAAGTGCTTGCTGCGGTTAAACAATGGAACTCTGCAACCATATACCAAGTCCAGTCACTGGATTCCTCGGGGGGCAAGCATGGGGGCACTGAAAGGAAAGATGCCGAGAGAGGGAAGATAAACACATTAATATGAGCTTTATATCATTTAGAACTATGAAATCCAGAATTATAATATAAACCAACCTGCAGCTTTTGGAAACATACTCTATTGCTAGGGCTCACCGGACGTCATAATGGGGATAGTAGCACCTTGAAAATTAAACCTGTCCCAAAATATGTCCAATATAACACATACAAGTATAAGATGATGGTTATTTCTATTAAAAAAAGAAATAAAAGCAAAACCTTAAATACAACATTAAATAATGCAGCTGTACCGGTGTTTTCCCCATTTTTCTAAATCATTTAGGAACCAAAATTGTAAGAATGATAAAAAAATGGTTTATAGCTCAAAGTCTCCTTCAGACCTGGGGGAGTGGTGGCTTCAAACTTTTGAATCCATTTAGCTTCTCTCTAAAGCTCTACCTTACCAAATCATATATTGCTTGGGTACAAAGATCTCCTTGTTAGGGAGTAATGCACCTTCATATGAACGTGTGTAGCAGCACAATGTGGGACAGCACAGTAATGTGCCAAAAGCACAACACAATAATGTGTGGAGTGCTGCCAAATAATGGTCCATGCATGCACTATTTCGCAAAACACCACAATGCATGTTAGTGTGATGCTACAATGCACCTCCTTTAGACGATGTGGTGGGGTGCCATTCAGAATAAAAGAATCGCATCAGCATACTTACCTTGCATGGCACTAACATTACTGGAAAAACCATGGTGTGACCAGAGCCGCAAGTCACAAACAGTTGTGCAAACAACACACAGAAGTATCTTGATGTTTCCACTCTCTGCTGATCTTTATGGCCATATAGCTATGGGTGTGAGGGGGACCCTGCAATGGAGTTCCCTGGTCTGCACACCTATGACACCAATTACAGAGGAGCAATTATAGGAAGCAGAATGTATTTTATATTATAGAGAACATAACTGTTGGACATTCTGTACTACTGAGGACTATTGTCCCAAGATCAACACCATAATTTAAAAATTATGAGTAAACCTATGCTTAGAAAAAGTATCATATCATATGTTTTTAGCATTACCCGTTCAGACAATATTAATGTATCAATGTTATTGCAGGAGCAGATTGGACGGCAAGATCTACAGCCTCCTTGATCTTCTGAATCCCTGGACTGGACCAAAAGACTGACTCCCATTCACCCCCCCGCCCCCCAAAAAAAAAAATTCTCTTTCTTTCTCTCTCTCTCTCTCTCTCTTCTTTATTTCCCATGTTCCTATAAATGTATTATTTTTTATTGTAGGCATAGATTGGGCAACAACAACTAGAGCTTCCCTGATCTTCTAGATCCCTGAAAGACGAGACTGACCCCCAAAAAATGTATATATAGCTCTGTTTTCTTTGATTCTCTGTTTCTATTGATTTATTATTTTTTATTGCAGGAATTGGGCAATAAAATCTAGAGATTCCCTGATCTTCATCACCCTGCATTGCTGGACATTGATCTGCTTCGCTGGATGATTTGACTGAGGATGGAGTTACACTGAGGGACATTTTTTCAGATTTGTATTTTTTACCCACTTGCTGTCCAGGGCAATTTTTTTTACACACAAGTTTAAATTGACATTTTTAGATAGAAAATTAGTTAGAACCCCCAAACAGGACATATTTTATGAAAGCAGAAGCCCTGGAGAATACCATGCTGAAATTTTTTATGCCACGTGATATTTGCACAGCTATTTATCAAACAAATGGGGGTTGATTTACTAAAAGCAAATGGACTGTGTACTTTGCAAGTGCAACTGCTCCAGAGCTTAGTAAATGAGGGGAAGGTCTGCTAATTTTCATCACCCAATCTTGTCTAAGCAAAAATGCATTTTTTTACATTTTCCTTGCATGTGATTGGGTATTCTTTATACAGTGAAGCTTCACCTCATATTCTAAGCTCTGGAGCAACTGCTCTTGCATAGTGCTCAGTCTATTTGCCTTTAGTAAATCAACCCTAAAGAGTAGAGTGGAGTAATGTAATTTAGTGTAGAAAGGACCCAAAAATCAGGTGCTAAATCCATAATATCACAGCTATGTATTGTTATTGAAAGGGTATATGGTGGTCCCAGCTGCTAACCCCACTTAGAGAAGTGAACATTCAAGAAAAAAAAAAGAAAATAGTGCTCAGGACCTCTAGGAACACCTAATGTAATATAGAATGTAGAAAGTACTGTCGTGTAGTGTAGGGTGTAGTGTAGAGTAGGATAGATTAGATACTATTGGGTAGAGTAGTGTAGTGTAGGGTGTAGTGTAGGGTGTAGTGCAGGTAAGTACAGTGTAGTGTAGGGTGTAGTGCAGGTAAGTACAGTGTAGTATAGGGTGTAGTGCAGGTAAGTACAGTGTAGTGTAGAGTGTAGTGTAGAGTAGGATAGATTAGTTAGTGTTGTGTAGAGTTGTGTAGTGAGGAGTTGTATAGTGTAGTGTAGGTCTGGCCAGAAAGGGATTACTTTGAAGCAGTTGGCCAGCTTAAGCATGCATTACATTGCATGTGAACCAAAAATCCCGGTCTTTGTGCAAAGTTTGCTAGAAATGTTTAAAGTAGTTGTCAACTCTGGACAACCACTTTAACCTACAGGTAAGCCTATAATAAGGCTAACTCCTAAACCTGCACAGTTTAGGAGATATACAGTGTACTTGCATGTGCCGACGTCATCGGGCACATGCACAGTGAAGAAACAGCCTCCATGCCGTTTCTTCACTGAGATTGTGCTGCGATTGGCTGCTCCCCTGCACATGCGTGGGAGTGATGTCATGCGGCTCCGGCGAATCACAGAGCCAGAGTCCACGCCCCTGGAAGGAAGAGGGGCGAAAATGGACGCTTGCTGGAGCAGGGACAGCGCAGGCTTCCAATGCAGGTAAGTGTCACATAATAGGCTAATATGCGATGCATACTAGCCTATTATTCTTTTACATTGCAGGATAATAAGGAGAAACGGAGAGGAAGTGAAACCCATCAGGGTTTACTTCCTCTATAAGCAGTGTATAGCATTGTGCAGAGGGTTGATTCAGATTTTTTGGTATTAATGTGGTCACACCTCTTTAGCACCAGATGGCTTATACATTCTGTATATATGTGTAAATCTAGTTAGATTTCAGAACAGACATATTTTATTCTATTGCATTTTTGTGTATTCATGGGCATACGTGACTTTTAATTTTTTTTCTTTATTGTATTTCTTTATTGTATTCAACAATGTATTAAAAAAAAAAAAACACTGAAATTTGCTCAGTTGCAGAATTGTCGCTGTCGTCACTTTCAGTGTCTGATGACGAATCAGTATCACTCAATTTTGCAAGTGATTCCTATTTACTATCTCTGTTTTCTAGCTGGTCAAAAAACACTTTTGACGTAAAGGGGCGCCTTTTGGATGCCATGTACATTCTCAGATTTCCAGACAGAAAGAATGGCATATATTATATAAAAGTGCATGCAGGGCACTTGACAAACCACTAGGGACAAAAGGGATGTGAAATGATTTGATACAGTAATGTAATCTTACAGATTACAGTGTACTGAATGTTTTTTGTGTATTTCACTATTTGAATTTGCTGCTGGACTCCTTCTCTATGCAACGCATCACTCGCAGGGAACGGAGCCTGGTACACAGAGGCATCGGGTGGAAGACACAGCCCGCGGACACAGCAGAGGGACATCGCTGGATCCAGGGGACAAGGTAAGTAACTTTACCTGGATCCAGCGATGCAACCCCGAGTGTGGCTCGGGATTACTGCTTTTGACAGTGAAAATTAACACCGAGCCACACTCGGGAATACAGCCAGGAAGGTTAACTGAAAAAGAGGCCCAACTTGGTTCTCTTAGAATATACAATATACATCTATTTTATTATTATGATTTTAAACAGGGCTTTAAATGATTTTTGCTTAAACTGTTCTGGTGACAGTTGCCAACTGTTTGATCTCCCCTCACTTTCACCAGGTTAACAAATAAATAGGCATGACCAGTGAATCGCAGCAAACTCGATTTCTTGGTGCCCACATGGCAGCATACCTGTGATAGAGCTCCTGATCTAACCACTTCCTCATGACCAGTGAATGTCATAAAAAGAATGGTTAAGGCCCCTGCATTCTCCCTTTTTCTTCATACCTTCATTCACCAGTGAAAAGATGCAGTGGTGGACTTTGGTAGATAAATGATTCAAGCCTTTGTGTTATCCTCATAATAAAATATATTTTTTGAGAATTATCCATTCTATTAGCCATTTTTTTTATCACAGGTATACTGCCATGTGGGCACCAGGAAAATTTAAAATTGTATCAAATAGACATGTGCATGATGAAAAAATTATTTTTGTTTTGATTCGTTAATCTAGTTTTTTATTTTGTTAAATTTGGTTGATTCGTTCAATTTGTATTCGGATCTGTATTCAGAATTTGTATTCTGAATTTTTATTTCTTTTTTTTTCGATTCAAATGTAGCAAAGTGAACAAACAAAATAAAAATCTTCATCAAATGATTGCAATGACTGTTTATTTTTTCCAAATCTTTTATTTAGTCAAAGGACGTAAACCACGGCCTCAAAACATTACATAGATATAAGGGTATACAGCGCAACACAAAACATTGACATTGCAGAAGCAAGAACATAGAATATCAGACATTATGCATGCCAACACCCCCATTACAACAGACATTACTGGCCCTAGAATGTACAAAACTTGTCGATCACTCTTGAGGTAAATCATAGCCAGAGAATAATTTGCTATGTAGAGCAAGACAATGGCACCTGCCCAAATCATTTTCCAAAGTTTCTATAGTAGGAATAGACTATAAAGAGAAGTTATAGAGAAAGGGAGAAGAAAGGAGTAGAAAAAGAGAAGAAAAGAAAAGAGAGGGAGACAGGTATACGATGACTCTTTAAATCACCTTTGGCTTAACAAAAACAGCATTATTTAGATATGGTACTCTAATAACACACAGGGGTTGATTTACTAAAGCTGGACAGTGCAAAATCTGGTGCAGCTCTGCATAAAAGCCAATCAGCTTTCAGGTTGTATTATCAAAGCTTAATTGAACAAGTTGAGGTTAGAAGCTGATTGGCTACCATGCACAGCTGCACCAGATTTTGCACTTTCCAGCTTTAGTAAATCAACCCCACACAGTCTTTGATTTCATAAATATACTTACAGTTCGAATTCGACTGGGATTCGATGTAAAATTTGATTTGAATTTCAATTCGAATTTAGAAAATTCAGACAAATTTTGTTTCGTTATTCAGAGCATTTGGTAAACTTTGTTTATACTTTAATTTGGGTATTCAGATATATTCGAATCTTCGAATAACAAAAAATTTGTCCAAATATTTATTCAGAACAAAATACTTACTGTAGCTTTCCTTTCCTGGTGCCCATCCATGGCAGCATACATTCCCATCCTCCTTATGTAGCTTATAGCAGAGAATACTGGGGTCCTCAACCTTTCTTTTTTATGCTATTCACTGGTTCTGAGAGGGTGGTTAGAAGTGGAACCCGATCACAGGTATTCTGCCCAGAATGGGCACCAGGAAAGGAAAATTACAAGTAAGTATATGGTACAATTTTCCATTTTTGTGACAAAAATACATTTTGGTTGGACCAAAATTAACTTTAATTATTCCCAATATTCAACACAATACTTTTCTTTTCTTTATATACTCCTAAGCCCTATTTTGTCTAAAACGTAGCCAAGCTTTAGGGGAAAGATGTCACACGCCTAAGTCCTAAGCCTTAATGTCACACCCACTTTATCAGTCACACCCATGTTCCTATGTGTTTGGCGTGCCATTTTTCTTCTTAAACCCTTGCAAGGTGTCCTTTCTAATTATTTTAAAATGTGGGAAGCTGGTTGAGGTACTGTTTAAAAATGCATTTGAGTTTTTTTAATTTAAAGTTACCGGATTAAGCAAAAACCTATGACTTACTTACAGTATGTGCCTCATCATCAGTGCCCATCAGCACCACTTCATCAGTGCCAATCAGTACTGCCTCATCAGTGCCCATCAGTGTAGCCTCATCAGTGCCCATCAGTGATGGAGAAAATGTACTTATTTACAAAGTTTTGTGACAGAAACAAAGAAAAACTTTTTTTTTCAAAATTTTCGGGCTTTTTTATTTGTAGAGCAAAAAATAAAAACCCCAGAAGTGATCAAATACCACCAAAAGAAAGCTCTATTTGTGGGGAAAAAAAGGATAAAAATGTTGTTTCGGTATAGCGTTGCATGACCGTGCAATTGTCATTCAAAATGCAACAGTGCTGAAAGCTGAAAATTGGTCTGGGTGGGAAGGGGGATAAGTGCCTGGTAATGAAGTGGCTAAACTGCATGCATAGAAATGAATGCAGATGCAGCTGCTGCACGGACATAGCTGCATGTGAAATTTAATAGGTGTGTAGGAGTGGGTCAGCGGCCCTGAATGCATACAGTGTGGCTGCAGGCGCAAAAACAAATGCATTATTCATACAGTACAGGTTCCAGTGCCCACATGAACGAGGCCCAAGATATTTTGCGTTGCACTTGTTTAGGGGAAAAACTTGTTGAAAGTTTGTTATTTTTTTGGTGAGATTCCACAACTCCTTGTTATGATCTATCTTCTGCTGATATACTGTTTCCATGCTGAATTATATGTTTTGTTTGTTGTAAATTTGCTCAGTCCTTTTTACCCAGTGGGTGCTGTATAAATAAAGGTACATGTTATATATCAAAGAACTGCTTATTCATTGTTTGCTTCTGGCTTGTTCTGCTGTTATCCATCTTGCCTTACAGTTGCGCTTTGTTCCAGAATTCAAATACACACACCTGGAAAAAGTTGCAGAGAACAATGGCTATGCTGTTACTAGCAAATGGAACGTATAGTACTTTTGTCTATATTAGCTTCATTTACTTATCATGCTTAGGACCTGAAGGCACAACTTTGGTTAATTTATTAGTAAGGCAGATCAGAAATGCTGTATAAAAATACTTTATATTTACTACATGCAGCCAGGAGATGGACTGCTAGGGCTGCAAGTAAAGATTTTGATGTGAATAACTTGAAAGGCCTGCATAATTTGATATTCTGCTGTGCAGAATATTTCACAACACACACAGCTGAATAAGGCCGGCCATAGATGGGTTGAATCTCAGCTGGTTCAGCAGGAACCGGCTGAGATTCGACCGCTAGGGAATGCTCACCAGCCCCGCATGGCCAGCTCTATAGGAGACCTGTGAAAATGAACACCACATGGGAGATAGGATAGTACAACAAAGTTATACAGAAAACTTATAAACTAAATAGTTACATATGGGTGTAAATAGACAAATAATAAAGTATCTTGTACCCCTACTTACATTGAGTTACCAATACTATTTCTACATCAATGCATCACAACTAAAGACAAAAGATAAAAAGAAAAAGGGGGGGGGGGAAGGGAGGCAAAAGAAAACAGGGAGGAAGAAAATCTGGAAGGATAAATGGAATACAATAAGGACCATTCGGCAGAACCTTTCATGACCCAGGGGCATTGCGGGCATTTGTCACAACGATAAGTGGCCGCTACATTCTGCACAAAAATGCCAGCTCCCTGCCACGGGACGCTTATAATTGTGGCAAATGCCCGCGACGTCCCTGGGTCATGGAGGGTTCTGGCTTTCAGCTGCTGAATGGTCATTGGCATAAGTCCTGAACAATTTCCGAACACCAGCACTAGGAGCAACTCAGGATTAAAAGACAGGCACTTTACCCCTGCAGGGGTAGTGCCCTCTGGTAAGGAGGGGAACATAGGGGAGCACGCGTGAACAACGCCTTTTTCCACACTAAATTGGTTCTAAGAATAGGAGTTTTGAGGATTATCACTTTTGATCACTGAACACTTGAAACTGTATGAAGAGTTGTTATATGTTACTCATCTGGAGAAGAACTGAAATCCTAGACAGAACATCCCTTGATGTTTAGAACAACTGCGAACTTTTCATCCATGTTGAAATCATACAGACTTTTAAGAGCACACCTTTTTTTTTCAAAAAAAACTCATTTTGGTTATACTAGCACATATATACTAGCACATTATTTTTCGTTTTTATCAGTTGAGATTTGGCATTTCATGGAATTTTGTGCACTATGCTGTATACTTATGTATTAATCATCAGATAGATGCGTTTTTTTTTATTTATATGTGACTTCACACAATTGTTGAATATGACACAATACTTTAATGACACATATGCATGTACTTAAGCACTTATGCACTTTATATAACAGCAACATGACACGATAGTGTTATATTGCAGGGGTTGCACAGGTCACTGACATACCCCCATACTAGCACATCATACCAGCATTTTCTCCAGAACATATTCAACACCCAACACTCAGGCAGCACCACATCCAACCATACCATAAACCTGAACAATTTCTGATTGTTCCACACGGGGGGTCATATGTCTTATGACTTGTCACTGTGGAGCATTTTATATCAGAAAGACCAAGCGAGAGTTTGGACAGAGTATTGGAGACCATGTCTACTATTTAGACGAAGGTATGATTATCACGCCTGTTACTAGACATATTGGTTTACATCATAAATACCACACAAAGATGGTATCTTTTTTGTTCTTTAAGTAATTCTGCCAGATCCAAGGGGAGGCAACTGGGATCAGCGTATACTCCAACAAGAAACCCTCTGGATTGAGCGTCTCAATGCCATGACCCCCCTGGGCTTAAATGAAGTTAACTCCTACAGACCATTCCTACAGGTTTGAGGCCATAGCTTAAAAACATTTCTCTTTCTTTTTATTTCCTCTCTTTATTGTATTCCATTTATCCCTTCAGATTTTCTTCCTCCCCGTTTTCTTTTGTCCTCCATTCTTTCTCTTTTCCCTCCCTTTTTCTTTTTATCTTTTGTCTTTAGTTGTGATGCATTGATGTAGGAATAGCATTGGTGGCTTAATGTGAGTACGGGTACAAGATACTTATACTATAATTTGTCTATTTACACCTGTATGTAACTATTTAGTTTATACGTTTCTTGTATAATTTTGTTGTACTATCCTATGGGCTTTGCCCATACAATGCATGGTTCCCTGCGCGGTGGCCTGGTTTTGGTCATTCCCAGTGGGTGTGCGACTCTGGAGTGAGTGGGGAGTTGCGGAGAAATCGCGATTCCCCGATCGGTGTCTTTTGTGGCACTGCATGCTCAGACATTGTCCGGGTAGTGTGAGTGCCTGATTTGGGACATTACTGCACATGCGCACTTCGGGGCCGGGCCCAGTGATGTCACGTGCCGAAAGGGTGGTATGGGTGGCGCCGGGCAGGAGCTCAGTGAGTCTGTGCACATAAATGGAGGGGCTGAATGACACAGCTGCTCTGCCTGTTACTGCTGCTGCACTCTGATGAGTAACTGGAAGGTATGTGCAAACGGGGGGTCCCTCCAAGCTCTGAGACGTACCTGTATCTCAATATTTTATGCACCCATATTTAATGTATGCCCTCTGCCTCCACTCTAGGGGCTAAGTAAGAGATCACAATGAGCGTTTGTCTTTTGCTGACCCAGGATTTCAACATATGTGCTTTTATGCACAGTTGATCTTTAAGGTGAGCACATGCCTAACCAGGCTTTATCTATGATAACTAAAGAGGTCAAAAAATGGGACTTTAAATGAAGCAGTGGTCACAATGGCCATCAGCTTCCATCCCGGGTTGGGTGATATACAAAAAGAGGGTTTTTTTTTTTGGGACTTTGAATGAGACACACGGGTTATAAAAAAAAAGGGCTATGTAGGGCTATTTATATTTACATTCATCACATCACTTATTTCCACAGAAGCCTCCCACATGGGTCAGCTTCCCTGGTCATCCCACACGTCCCTCTATCATGGTGTCTGGTCTTTGGACATGGTCCTTTTGGGGTTCATGTGTCAAAAAAAAACCCATCTCAGCTCCCCCCCAGGGGATACCCCCCAGTGGGGTGTGTCCGGATCATCATTGGCATCGCTCCATGCAGAAAATATGGTAAACAACATACTCATTCCCATTTTTTTTTTTTTTTTACTATTTCCATATTTTTATTAATTACAGTTGCCTATAGGTGCATGCTCCTGATGAGTGTATCATAAACTTCACGAAACGTGTAGAGCCGATATATGCCGTATTAATTATTATTCAAGTTGTCTTATGCTGCAGAGATTGTATTGTATGGAGCCAATTTTCATCATTTGTGAATTATGTATTTTGTTTCCAGTTCATATGTTACACATTTTTTAGTAGAGGCAATGTGCCCAAAATATAGAGTAGAGGCAATGCGCCCAATATATGTATTAAAAGATGTATGGATTGTCTACAGTACTACCTCGATGAAAGTTGCCTTAATAAAAAAGCATGTTTTTTATAACCCGTGTGTCTCATTCAAAGTCCCAAAAAAAACCCCTCTTTTTGTATATCAGGCTTTATCTATATCAACCGTTTTTGCCTATTATATTAATATATGGGGGTTTCTCATTATTATTATTATTTTTAGATACATTTGATGAGATAAACACTCTGAAGTGACCCCGCACACCCCAGTATACTCAACAGTTTTATATGCAGCATTACGAGCTACCCATTTTAATAGGTAAAGCACTTGTATGACACAATAGTGTGTTTTTTTTGTAAACCTCCTGTGGTTTGTATATGTGTCTATAATATGATAAACTATCTATATACTCTTTATAGCATGCAGCGGCCATGTATTGGAGCTTTATGAAGGTCCCAGCAATAGATTTATGTACTGATTGTTACAGTAATAAACATTTTAGTTCTACTATACTATTGTCTAACCTGAAGTATCAATACAAAAATAGAATGATAAGGGGCTTTTTCCACTTATCAGTTTATTATTATATTTTTTGATTAGGTCTAGAATTTGTGCCCTGTACATATTGGGCTTCCATGCCCGCCGGGACTGATCTCCTCCATTGGTCATGCGCAGGGTTATGCCATGGGTAAGGTGACCTGTGGGTGATATCACCATTTGGGATGTGTATATGCATATATATATATATATTGTCGCACACTTTGTAATTGTTATTTGAGAACTGTATGATGTTATGATTAATATGTGTTTCTTTTTATTTGTAGTCTGAAATTGTTATTTGCTCTATAGTACTGTATGAATATGTGTATAGGAAACCTCCTGAAGAAGTGGTGTTTTTTACACAAAACATGTCAAGTAATATACAGATGCCACAATATATCCAGCGGCACCACACTTAAGCAATGTTAGAGCCATTGTTTGTGTCCCGTGTCTTATTTTTACAACTCTATGGATTTTAAAATTGTTATTGTAATAATATATATTTGTTGTATCTTAGCTTTTTGTACGGTACCATCAAAGTCCATTCTAGCCTCCCCAAAATTTCTTGCTCTAATACTAATAGAGTGTGATGGCCAATACTGAAGCGTGTCTTTTATTAATAAAACAAATGTTTTAAAAAGCTCTTGTTTTTCATGTAAAAGAATTGGACACGTCCCAACTTTGTAGTTCCAAGAAAAGTTATAGTATCTTCGTCCTTAACACCCATCATCAAAACTAAAAACAAAATATAAAAAGGGGGAGGGAGAAAAAGACAATACACAAAAAAAAAAAAAAAAAAAATCTTGAAGGCCTATTGAGGAATACAAAATAGTATCATATATAAACGGGAAAGTCAATATTATTATTTGAGGAAGTGAACTAAAAGGACCAGAAATAGGAGGAAGAGAAGGAGGAGTGAAGGCTCCCACCAGGAGATTGCTGAACATGAGAGTTCAGGAGTTAATAAGCTTCTTAAAGGAGAAGGTGTATTTATACCTATTATATTTATCTGTCAAAAAACAAGGCAAGCACATAGTGTAGAAGGTGGAAGGACATGTGGGAAATCACAATTTATGAAAAGCACTCATTTATAAAGAGGACATTTGATGTAAGTTTGGCTTTGTTTTCTATATCACTATACTTGTGGTGGTATTATATGAAAAGTGTATATAATAGGAAAAAATTTCCAGCATGCAGGTCATTTTTTGTTGACTGATGTTTACGGTATTGTAGTGCTTAGTAATCATGAGATATTTATTTTGATGATATTGTGGACACTATAGCATCCTAAGCAGCACTGCATTGCATGATCTTATGTACGTTGTACTCAGATTTACGTGTTTTATGCTGCACCCCTCACCAACTCTCGTAATATTTAAGCTTGTAATTTTGAACCAGTCTAAAAAGACACATCAACAAGACTTGAAAAAAAATCTTCTTTATATTTCCAGTAATAAGTACTCTGCCTCACAATAAACTTCACATTGATTTTAAATTGCTCAGCAGATCTGTCCCAAACCCATTCAAATTATGTCTTTTGGGCTGTTTTTGTCCACGGTGCAGTCATTTATCAGCAATCAATGTTTGTTATTTACTTTAAACATAATTTGCTGTATGTAAACCAACGGAAAATGATGAATATGGCACCTATCGATTGCCACTGAAAACTGTCAAATGTTCTTTAAGAATGCTGTGTAATTTCCTAACTGTCAAATTGTGCAGAAATGATTCATTACACAAGCAGTTTTAGGGTTGAAATTCAAGCCACTGTCCATTCATGATGATATTTTAAGTGACTGTCTGGGTATCATACAACAAGGCTATAGAAATGACAGAATGTAACTCTGGAATGAAAAACTCAGATGACTAACCTAAAACTGTCACCCAATTCCAATGTTGTTATTACGAAAATATCATTTTCTTAAAAAAGAATTCCTAATTTAATGGGAAACTTAAATATATTCCAAGTATATTATTGTAAAGCTTATCTGCAAGTTATTGTGACCAGACATTGTATTATGTAATATATATATATATATTTCTAAAACTATTTTTCTTAATAGTGTTTGGAAAGATTAGAACGTCTGCCCGTTTTTTTGTTTTTTTTGCCGTTTATGTTTCCATTGGGTATTTTTAACCTCACTTTCCGCCTCTATCCAACATTTTTACTGTAGCTCTAAAGACTGTTGTTTCCTTACTATGTACCGTAAGATACTGTTTCAGTAAGTAGCAAAAACAAAGGCATTTTTACCTCAGTTTTTTTAAGTGCAACCTCCCTCTAATGCTTCAGTGTATGGGTGTGAGATTTCTGTAAACTCTCCGAGAAATCGGGTGCTTTAATTAGTGAACGCAGTGGCCTGCATGTTCATTTGTTCAATTTTTTTTTGCCATTTGGAAAATGTGAATACTGTACTAAAACTATAGGATTTATACCTATAAGAGCAATAACATGAAAAAATATAATGCCATGATGAAGTGTGTGATGTTATGCGAGGTGCCACAACGGACACTTGTCGCCTCGAATGTGTTCATTTTGAGGCGACTAGTGAGAGTGCGACCCGGGTTTTGCCGGCCACCCTGGCAAAGCTGGTTCCAGCCCGGTCTTTCTGGTCCACTCAAACCTCTCTCCACCTGCATTTAAGGATCAGGAAGAGAACAGAGGAAAGCTTGATCCTGGATCTCAGAGGGAGAAAGCTGAGAGGGCTCTGTGTGCTAAATTTGAACTCTAAAAACAAGGTTTGCAATGTGCTTATGTTTTGTGGGTGTCGGGGACAGCCCCACGCTGTGTAGAGAGGAATCAGTTTGTTTAGTTTAGCGCTATACGGCAAGGTTTTTTTTCTGTTTTTGTTTGTTTTGAACATGCAAACCAGAAATAAACCTGGCAAGCCGCCAGATTTTAAAGAAACTGACATCCATGCTGAATCTTTTACCCTGAAAAGTGATCCCCACAAGTGTTTAACCACTTCCCTACCGAGCCATAATAAAATGACATTGGCAGGAACACTCCGTCGATCCAGGCGGACGTCATATAACGCCCGCTGCTTGTCGCCGCTACTGCGGGCCCCCGAGGGCCCACAGCACGGCGATCGGGGATCGGGCATGTCCCTCAGGACATAGCCCCTCCCCGATCAGGGTAAAGAGCATGACCTGCTGTGTCCACTCACAGTTCGTCACATGATGTAAACAAACCACGGTAAAGAGTTGTTACCGGGTTCTCCCTCTCACACCGATTGTGTGCGAGAAAGAGATTGCGGTAACAGCTTGTTACCGCTTAGTGTACATACCAAGCACACTGATTGCCCCCCCAGTAATAAAGAGTACCTGTCACCACCCCATCAAAGTATCTGTCACAGCCCATCAGACTACCTGTCACCAGCCCATCAAAGTACCCATCAAAGTACCCGAGTACCTCTCACCAGTCCATCTGAGTACCTAAGTACCTGTCACCAGCCCATCTGAGTACTCAAGTACCTGTCACCAACCCATCAGAGTACCCAAGTACCTGTCACCAGCCCATCTGAGTACCCGAGTACCTGTCACCAACCCATCAGAGTACCCAAGTACCTGTCACCTGCCAATCAGTGTACCTGAGTACCTGTCACCAGACCATCAGCGTACCCGAGTACTTGTCACCAGCCCATCTGAGTACCCGAGTACCCATCACCAGCCCATCAGAGTACCCTAGTAGCTGTCACCAGTCCATCAGAGTACCCGAGTATCTGTCACCTGCCCATCAGATTACCTGAGTACCTGTCACCAGACCATCAGGGTACTCGATTACATGTCACCTGCGCATCTGAGTACCTGTCACCAGCCCATCAGAGTACCCGAGTACCTGTCACCTGCCCATCAGAGTACCCGAGTACCTGTCACCTGCCCATCAGAGTACCCAAGTACCTGTCACCAGCCCATTAGAGTACCGGAGTAACTGTCCCCAGCCGATCAGAGTACCCGAGTACCTGTCAATTTGCCCATCAGATTACTCGAGTACCTGTCACCAACCCATCTGAGTACCCGTGTGCTCTCTGCATGTTGGGCCTCTCTATGTGGCCAGGCTGTGTAAAAGTCTCACACATGTGGTACTGCCATACTCGGGACGAGTAGCAGAATATATTTTGGAAGGTAATTTTTGCTATATACATGCTATGTGTTCGAAATATCATATAAATTGACCACTTTGTGAAAAAAAAACACACATTTTCATTTTCTTTCCACGTTTCCCAAAGACTTGTGGAAAAAAATGAACCATACAAAAGACTCATAATGCCTCATAGAATATACGTTGGGGTGTTTGATTTCCAAAATGGGGTCATTTTGTGGGTAATTCCACTTTCCTGGTGCTCCAGGGCCTTCAAAATTGTAATAGGTCGCTTTGAAATTAGATGTGTAATTTATGCTCCTAGAACGCCTGATGGTGCTCCCTGCATGTTGGACCTCTCTATGTGGCCAGGCTGTGTAAAAGTCTCACACATGTGGTATTGCCATACTCAGGATGAGTAGCAAAATATATTTTGGGTGGTAATTTTTGCTATGTACATGCTATGTATTAGAAATATCTTATAAATTGACCACTTTGTGTAAAAAAAAAAAGTTTTTATTTTCTTTTCAAGTTTTCCGAAGACTTGTGGAAGAAAATGAACCATTCAAAAGACTCATAATGCCTCATAGAATATACGTTGGGGTGTTTGATTTCCAAAATGGGGTCATTTTGTGTATATTTCCACTTTCCTGGTGCTCCAGGGCCTTCAAAATTGTAATAGGTCATTTTGAAATTAGATGTGTAATTTATGCTCCTAGAACACCTGATGGTGCTCCCTGCATGTTGGACCTCTCTATGTGGCCAGGCTGTGAAAAAGTCGCACACCTGTGGTATCGCTATACTCGGGAGGAGTAGCAGAATGTATTTTGGGGTGTAATTGGAAGTATGCATATGCTGTGTGTGAGAAATAACTTATTATTACTATTACTTATTACTTATTAATTATTATTAATTACTTGTTATTATGACAATTATGCGTAAAAAAAAATAATAATAATTTCTTAACTTTCCCGAGAATTGTGGGAAGAAATTACAACTTCAAAAAACTCGCCATGCCTCTTACCAAATACCTTGGACTGTCTACTTTTCAAAAAGGGGTCATTTGGGGGGTTTTGTGCTTTCCTGATGTTTCAGACTGACGCGTTTCGACATTAACGTTCTCAAAGGCGTTCAACGCCTTTGAGAACGTCAATGACGAAATGCTTCAGACGGAGCCTAGCTGTACCTCCTACGTCATTTCCGGTTTTGCAGAGCAAGGTGGTGGAACGCAACCGAGGTGTACAGGAAGTACACAGGACTTTATCATTAGGAGGTTGCGTTCACCAAAGCTTAAACAGGGATATGACCAAAGTGGACTGTGTTTTTACAGTCATTTACAGTCATTTTAATTTTAAATGTGGACACTGGATTTTAACTTTTTTGTACTGTCTGATATATAACCCACATAAGAAGAATAAAGAGAGGTTATATATTACTCCTATGTATTGCGCTATGGGTCTCCTTTGTTTCTGCTTATCTCCCCTACACGGATGAAGGAATCGCCCCAGGACCAGGACCAACACCAATACCGCAGATACTGCTAGGCGCTTTACCCCTGCAGGGGTGGCGTCCTCTGGTAAGGAGGGGACCTTGAGGGGAGCACGTGTGACCCACACCAAGCAATTTATGTGATGACTACAAAGGAATATTCTTAAGCACCGAGCACTTTGGGGGAATAGAACACTGTCATGCAATAAATTAACCCCTTATGAACTTGACTACATCTATGAATCTGGTTTCTTCCTACTGGTCAATTACATAGGAATCCACCTAATTAAGGAGTGATCAGTAGGCATAGTAGTGGACTCACGCTGTTTTTAGAATTTATCCTGAATACTGTTTTAACCAATGTCCTCTTGCCTATACAAACATTGAACACCCTTTTAGAAAGCTCTATGTACTATATCTTTTAGGATTAACAGGATTTCTATACACAAAGCACATCACTGTAATATATTCACGTGTCACAATTGTTTTAATATTTATGATATGCAGAGTTAGTTTTCTACCACACATATTGTTTTGCTTTTAGGCCAAAAAGTTCAATTTTAGTCTCATCTGACTGCTGCACCTTCTTCCACGTGTTTGCTGTGTCCCCGACATGGCTTCTCGCAAACTGCAAATGCAACTTCTTTTGGCTTTCTTTCAACAATGGTTTTCTTCTTGCCACTCTTCCATAAAGGCCAGATTTGTGGAGTGCACGACTAATAGTTGTCCTGTGGACAGATTCTCCCACCTGAGCCATGGACCTCTGCAGCTCCTCCAGAGTTACCATGGGCCTCTTTGCTGCTTCTCTGATTAATGCTCTCCTTGCCTGACCTGTCAGTTTAAGTGGACGGTCATGTCTTGGTAGGTTTGCAGTTGTGCTCTATGAGATGTTCAAAGCTTGGGATATTTTTTTATAATCTTACCCTACTTTACACTTCTACACAACTTTATCCCTGATCTGTCTGGTGTGTTCCTTGGCCTTCATGATGCTGTTTGTTCACTATCGTTCTCTAGCAAACCTCTGAGGGCTTCACAGAACAGCTGTATTTATACTGAGGTTAAATTACACACAGGTGGATTCTATTTACTAATTAGGTGACTTCTGAATGCAATTGGTTCCACTAGATTTTAGTTAGGGGTATCAGAGTAAAGGGGCTGAATACAAATGCACACCACACTTTTCACATATTTATTTGTAAAAAAATGTTATAACCATTTATCATTTTCCATCCACTTCACAATTATGTGCCATTTTGTGTTGGTCTATGCCATAAAATCCCAATAAAATAAATTTACGTTTTTGGTTGTAACATGACAAATGTGGAAAATTTTAAGGGGTATGAATTCTTTTTCAAGGCAATATATATATATATATATATATATATACATACATATCTATAGTGGTGAAACTACTACCCCCTTATGGGCTATCTGCTACTCATCATTGTAAAATAATTTCCAGTGATGGTTTCCTTCTAAGATTGAAGGTTTCAGCAGTTTTGCACAATACTGTTACACAGAACCATGGACCACCATCCATAGGTATTCCCAATTAAATCATGGCTCCTTATTCAGTTGTTGCTTTATTTTATAGTTAAAGTGTATCTATACCCAAAACTTTATTTTTAATTTTTTATTTCAAAACCCATATCTATGTGAAATTGATATTTTATTTCGTTGTTGACTTATTCCTCGGTACT
>BLSH010396471.1:1158405-1174352 GCA_018402905.1 Glandirana rugosa
TAAAACAATTTTTTCTTCTTTTTCTATTTCCAAAACGTACTTATTTATTTTCGACCGTTAAAATTCGTGGGGACGGTCACAAATCACCAAAAAGAGTAGGTACATTCGACTATGTAAGACGACCTCTCGAACACGAAAACTTTTTGTCGATTGAATGACCGACCTAGTGGTCTATATTTATCTTCTTTCTTTCAGACTTTTTCATTAGATTATGTCGGTAGTGTAGATTTTTGACCACTCGACGTTATATTATTTACAAACGAAAATCCACATTATGACGAAATTACTAAAGTAAGGTGTTTGTGTATCAACATTACATAAAGTTAACGATAAAAGGTGTGGTCTTTTTCGATAAGACAATATGATCTTTTCACGACGTAGATAATGTCATGACGTTCCAACTTGCCAATGAAAATGTGCAGCAAGTTAACAGACTTAAAATTTAACACTGCCACAAATTTGTGGCAAGTTATCCTTGCTATCTGGTTTATCTTGCATTTAGGCAAAGAAGAATTCACCTGATGACACACTTGCAGTACTGTAATAGATGCAGCACTTTTCTAGTATAACAGAATAGCTTTTTCTGGTGTGGAAAATAGCAATTGAAATACATTACAACTATGTGTTTGTGGAATGAAATCATTAAAGCAGTATTACACCTAAAAGCAAACATTTATTATATTGCAGCTCACCAGTTTTTAGATGTGATGGCTGTATTAGATTACTTTTTCAGACTTTCTTTCTTCTATTTATATCTGGTGATCCAGCCAGTAAGTTAGCTGTTTTTCAAAAGCACAAGCTCTCCAGCAGAATGTATCAGCTTACATGGATGAGAAAAACCACTAAACACTGGCAGGGGTGCTTAAAATTGCCAGCTTTTATTTATTCATGCAAAACCTTTATCTTTTTCTTCTTTTTTAACAAAATTGTCTTATTAACAGGTTATTTCTCACATGCATCATATGCATACCACAAATTACACCCCAAAACACATTCTACTACTGAGTATGGTGATACCACATGTGTGAGACTTTTACATGTGTTTTGGCCACATACAGAGGCCCAACATGCAGGGAGCACCGTCAGGCGTTCCAGGGACTTAAATTACACTTAGAATTTCCTGACTAGCTCTTGCATTTTGAAGATCCTGGAGCACCAGGACAATGGAAACGCACAAAAAAATGACACCATTTTGGAAAGTAAATACTCCAACGTATATTCCAGGAGGGATAATTAGTCTGTTGATCATGTCGTTTTTTTCCACAAGTTTTTGAAAATGTGGAAAGAAAATAAAAACGCATTTTTTTTAAACAAAGTTGTCCATTTATAAATTATTTCTAACACAAAACATATACATAGCATAAATTACACCCCAAAATACATTCTGCTACTCCTTCTGAGTATGGCAATACCACATGTGTGAGACTTTTCCACAGCCTGGCCACATATAGAGGCCTAACATGCAGGGAGCACCATCAGGTGTTCTAGGGGCATACATTTCAAATCTAATTTGACTACCTATTATGCTATTGTAAGGCACTGTAGTGGCACTGATGGGCACTGTAGTGGTACTGATGGGCATTGTAGTGGCATGAATGTGGCACAGATGAGAACTGATGTGGCATGGATGAGCGTGAATGAGGCATAAATGAGCCATGTATGGGAATGGCTGAGCATGGATGGGGATGGATATGCATGGATGGGGATGGCTGAGCATGGATGGGATGGTTGAGCATGGATGGGGATGACTGAGCACGGGTGGGATGGCTGAGCATGGATAGGGATGACTGAGCACGGATGGGGGTGACTGAGTACGGATGGAATGGCTGAGCATGGATGGGGATGACTGAGCACGGATGGGGGAGAATGAGTACGTATGGGGATGACTGAGCATGGATGGATATGACTGAGCACGGATTGGGATGACTGAGCATGGATGGGGACGACTGAGCATGGATGGGATGGCTGAGCATGGATGGGGATGACTGAGCACGGATGAATGGCTGAACATGGATGACTGAGGATGGATGACTGAGCATGGATGGAAGTATGGGGTGAGTGCAGACTGGCACAGAGCAGAGCTGTGGGCACTACAGACCCTGCCCACAGCTCTGCTGCATCTGATCTCTCCCCTCTTCTCCCATACTGTACCGATTGGTATGGAGAGGGGAGAGATAAGCCGGACATGTGTCGGCTTGCTTACATCTGATTGCTCCGTCATTTGACAGAGCGATCACATAGTCACGGATATTCCCGGGTGCGCACTCCAGGGGGTGCGCGGGAGTGCGATTCTGAAGGAAGTCACTGTATGTCCTCCCAGAATTAACAAACCATGCTGTAGCCGTCAATCGGCTATGGCCCGGTTATAAAGTAGTTAAAGAAACTTCATGTGCACATAACTTGTATATGTTAACTGGAAATATAAATTCTGAGTGAAGTTGCCCTTTAGGTTTTTTCGTTTACATATCATCTTTATTTAACAAATATATATATATTAGGTATAAATTACTGATTATTTTAAAGGAGAACTACGGGCAAAAACTTTTTTCCATATCCTTGTTGCTGATCTCCTACCTTCACTGACTATGCCATCCATCTTCTTGTTAGCTTAGTAGTTCCTCTGTAATAGTCTGATGATTTTGAAGTAAAACTGTTCATCCCCAGTGATTTCCTGTTTGTAAAGACCGGAGGCTGCTATTCCTCCTGTACCCCCACCGATCTTGGGACAGCCCATTTGTAGTTCTCTCCAGCAAGTAGGGACTTGTACTTCTGTCCATGCTTGCTGTAGTGGGTGGAGGGGGTCTCATAAACCCCTTGGTCTGTACCATCCTCTAGGTAGTGTCCTCCTTCTCCTCTGCTCCCTGCCAGCACTCCCCAACCCCAACACCCCCCACCGCCACCTGCCCGCCCCTCAGTGATCTGTCACTGCTGCACGGGGATCGTTAGAAGAGCAGGCCAGATGACACAGAGCAGGGATCTCCCACTGTGACAGATCTTGTAGGTGAAACGCCGGTCACCGTAAAGTCCCGCCTCCTGGACCAGCTCCTGTGATAGACAGCACACTGGTCCAATGCCAGTCCAGGAGGCTGCACTGCACTGATGGAGCTGCACTTATGGGCACTGTTGAGGCTGCACCGATGGGCACAGATAGAGTGCACTTATGGGCACAGATAGGCTGCACTTAAGGGCACTAATAGGCACAGATAGGCTGCACTAATGGGTACAGATAGGCTGCACTGATGGGCACTGATAAGCTGTACTGATGAGCACTTAGGCGGCACTGATAAGCTGCACTGATGGGCACTGATGAGGCTACACTGTTGAGGTGGCACTGATGGGCACTGATTAGGCTGCACCAAGGCAGCACTAACACACACTAATGAGGCCGCAATGATAAGGCAGCACTGGTGAGAACAGATAAGCTGCATTGATGGGCACTGAGGGGGCACTGATGAGGCTGCATTTATGGGCACTAATAAGCTGCATTGATGGGCACTGATGAGCACTGATGAGGCTGCACTGATGGGAACTGATGAGGAGGCACTGATGAAGCTGCATTGATGGGCACTGATGAGGCTGCACTAAGACTGCACTGATGAGGCTGCACTGATGGGCACTGATAAGGCTGCACGGATGAGGCTGCGCTTATGGGCACTGATAAGCTGAACTGAAAAGGCAGCACTGATAAGTTGCACTGTTGGGCACTGATGAGGCTGCACTTATGGGCACTGATAAGCTGTACTGATGGGCACTGATGAGGCTGCACTGATAAGGCAGCACTGATATGCTGCACTGATGGGCACTGAGGTGCCAGTGATGAGGCTGCACTTATGGGCACTGATAAGCTGCACGGATGAGGCTGCACTGATAAAGCAGCACTGATATGCTGCACTGATGGGCATTGATAAACTGCCCTGATGGGCACTGATGAGCCTGCACATATGGCTGCTGGTAAGCTGCACTGATGGGCACTGATGAGGCCGCACTGATGGGCACTGATGAGGCTGCACTGATAGACACTGATGAGGCTGCACTGATAAGCAGTGGACACCATCCACTGCTTTACTGAAAACATCCACTGCCCTACTGATACTGTCCACTGTCAAATATCTGTAGGAGGGGTTTCCACAATCCCTGCAATCCCTGCAAAGTTTTATTTTGTATGTCTTATTTTCAGTTTGATGTGTATTATATGTGATGTTAGATATCAGAGACAGGTATTTTGGTAATATTGAAGTTTATTGAGCTTTCCAACATTGTTGTGTTATTGATTAGTAAGTTAGCGCTGTACTTTTTTGTTTTTTTCTCAAGCCGACATTTACTTGTGCCACATACTGATATAAAGCAGCCTGGCCCGGCTCTTTCTTTTTGTGCTGCCTCTAGGAATGTGCTTATATACCCCATACAAGCACTGATTACTGTTAGAAAGATCTCAGGCAGGGTTCACATCTAAACCGCATGAGGCTCACAGGGGGTCTGGTGCATCCTGGTTCACAATTTCAGGTCCAATTTCATTCCAAAATTTTGGCTGAATTCGGACCTGAAACGGACCATAGAGAGACGGTCAGAATCTCCTGCTATCGCAAATTGGATGTGGAGAATCCTACCAATCGTGCTGTGTGTTACTGAGTAGTATGCTGGCTGCAGAATGAGGGGGTGTGATTTATGATACATCGGAATTTCTGAAAAACTAAAATTTGTCCAAAATTTAATTCGGAACTACCTGCACATGTCGACACCATTTGCACAATGTCTTGACTTTGGATGGGTCATCATTGGTGATGTATGTCTGGACGGAGCTCACAAGCCTGCAAAAGTGAATGTCTACAAAACAAACATGTTGCAGAATAGCCGCACATCATGTCTTAGCCCCTGTGCAAACAGGATACAGATTAAAGAGAGACAATGGCAGAGAGTTCAGAGCTGAATGGAGGCTATAGCCTCAGCTGAAGATACAGATGAGCTAGGGTGCAAGGTGTTTCAAAGAGAGTGAGATGATGACAAACCAGCACCATCTGTTGAAGATAGCCTCTTCTTTGAGATCATAGACAGAGAAGTCTTCATGGATGAGTCAAACAGCTGGGTAGCTCCACTACCTTTCGGTTTACCCCAACATCCCCTTTCTAACAACAAAGGACAATCAATGAAGCGCCTGACCTCATTGTGACGTACTCTGGACAGAAAGACAGATATAAAGGTACACTTCCATGATTTCATGCAGATCTTCGACAGTGGTCAAGCTGAGAAAGCAACACCATTGGAAGAAAAACAAGAATGTTGGTACTTACCAATATTTGGAGTGTATCATCCTCAGAAACCAGGACAGGTACAAGGAGTATTTGACTCCAGTGCAAAGCATGAAGGCATCTCTCTAAATGATGTCCTCCTCAGTGGACCCGACCTGAATAATACACTCCTTGGAGTCCTCATCAGATTCCTAAAAGAACTTGTTGCAGTAACAGCAGATGTACAACAAATGTTCTACTGTTTCCTTGTCCACAAGGAACACAGAGACTACCTGAGGTTCCCGTGGTATGAAGATAATGACTTTAACAGAGATGTCACAGAATACATGATGAAGGTCAGATGCACAATAGTTTGTTTTGAGAAATTGTGGATGATGGACTTGCTTCTTTTTCCAGCAATGAAGAGGCTATCGACATCCTGAAAAGAACGATGTTAGCAGAACCTAACGTAAGGTTGCACAAGATAGCTTCCAATTTCTCTCAGAGGACCGTGCAAAAGACCTCAAGGACATGGATCTAGGAACAGATTCACTGCCCCTTCAAAGAAGTTTAGGGCTCAGTTGGGATCTGAAAACCGACAGCTTCACATTTAGAGCATCCAGAGAAGAGAAGCCGTTCAAAAGAAGAGGTGTCTTGTCCATGATCAACAGCCTTTATGACCCCCTAGGGTTTGTAGCCCCCATTGCCATCCAAGGCAAGGCTCTTATGAGAGAAATTGCTATCGAACATGAACAAAGTGAATGGGACAAACCTCTACCTAAGGAGAAAGAAATGCAGTGAAAGTTGTGGAGGGACTCATTTATAGAGCTTGAACAACTCATCCTCCATAGGTCATATGTCTCTGTTTCTTTGTCTGCCAGGAAGTGAAGAGACTTGTGCATATTCTCAGATGCATCCACTATGGCTATAACAGCTGTAGCCTACCTTAGAGTAATGGACTTTGAAGGACAAAGTTATGTTGGGTTTTCATGGAAAAGTCCAAACTAACTCCACGTCCTGCTCACACTGTTCCATGCCTAGAGCTTTGTGCTGCTGTCATAGCAGTGAAGATGGCAGACTTGATCATTGCTGAACTGAGAACTGAGATCCATGTAGTGAAGTTTTACACAGACCGCAAGATTGTGTTAGTATATATTCACAATGCTTCAAGAAGATTCTACATATACATGTCAAACAGAGTTACACCCATCAGAAAGTCCACATGCCCAAAACAGTGGCACTACATCAGTACAGATAAAAATCCAACAGATCATTGGACTAGCGGTTGTCCTCAAGCACACTAACTGGTTCTCAGGTCCATCCTTTCGACTTTGAACTTGTAGAACAGATAGCGACAAAGAAGTCATGACCATCATGAATGCTCAACATGAATGCTTCCAGTGTCTACAGATCCAGAAATGCCAGCAGTCTTGACACCTGCAATGCTTTTGGCCCAGAAGGTTGAAACAGTGGCAAATCCCACAGGAGACTTTGGTCTCACAGACCTATACACCAAACAATGGAAGCAAGTTCAGAGTCTTCCGACATCTTCTGGAAAAGATGGAAACAAGAATACCTGGTGAAGCTCCTGTCATGCAAAAAATGGCAAGTTGATAAGCCTAACCTGCAAGTTGGAGATGTTGTTCTACTAAAAGACGCTCGGGTTCACAGAAACAAATGGCCAGTTGGACTCATTTTTGAGACTGTAACTAATAATGATAGTAAGGTTAGAAAAGTCGAAGTTAAAGTCATGAGGCAGGGCACCCCTAAGGTGTTCCTTAGACCTATCCCTGAAGTTGTTTTACTTCTTAAAAAAGAAACATAGCGGTATAATGTGTATTATGCCAGGCGGGGAGTGTTCTGATCACCATACAGTATATATTAATTATCTTACTGTGCTTTAAACTGGCATCCATAACTGTAGTATATTACACCCACTTCCTGTCCAGCAGACATTTTGCTAATCATTCTACAGTGAAGAAGCATGAAGAGAATAGCTCCACTATTTCTTAATTCTTTCCTTGGATGCATAAGTATGTTTAAAACTAAAACGTAAAACATAAGAAAACAAAACAAAAAAGTAAAACATCTAATTCTCAGTAAAAATTACAACTGTTAACCCTTCAGCCTCAGTCTTTATTGGGAAGTTTCTAGCTGTCTGCCAAGCCTTGTACTTCAAACACATTGTGAGGGCAGAACAGTAATAACTCTTTAGTGTTTTGTGTAGAGGGTGTGCTAATGGGGGATTTTTTTGCCGATCCCAGAGTTCTGCTTTAAATGATACTGTATTTTGGGAAAAAAAAAATCAGTACGGCATGCATGCTTGCTGGCAGGCTTTACAGAATTATTAATTCAACCAGGTACCAATGATGAATTCTCTGCCCCCCCCATGTTCATTGTATTGTATTGTGCTACATTACTGTGAATTGCAGTGTCGTGGGCTAGATATTATGTGTGCTCATAGTACATAAACTACCTTTTTTGTGTGTGTCAGTTTTCACATTTTGTTTCAGCTAAGTTTAAAGGTTGGGGTTTAGTGTTTTAGATTTAGGGTTTAGCATTTTAGGGTTGGGGTTTAGTGTTTTAGGCTTTATTTTGCGGGCAGTATATTTTATTTCAGTATGAATTTTTCAGGGTCTTTTTCTTTTAATTGCAGGGTCAGCAGCGTAAACTTGTTCCTGACACAGACACAAAGCCACCTTTATTTGTAGTACATCACTGCATACTTGTGTGGTAAAGTTTAGTGCACCAAATCACCATATTAAGTGAACAAAAGCATTCTCAATCCTCCCATTGCCATAGCTGCTAATAAAGATAAGAAATCTCCTGTATTTATAATGTCAGGCAGACCTAAATGGATAGGCAAAGGTTTTGCATGAATATAATATATAATCCTGCGCTTGAGTTGAAGGTTTAGACTATGCAGCTAAACAGACTGGTCAGGTGAAACCATTAAAACATATAATATACAAAACTGCAGCGCAAAGTCCAATGTAGTCAAAAGATCAAAAAATGCATCCAGACTGATGGTCACTTGTATGACAGATATGCGATCACAGCAGTCGTGCAAACCATCACCAATGCCACCGCCACACTCAGATCCTTACCGGATCGCACAGACCCCCTGTTACGGAGGGTCAGTGCACACCTCCACACAAAACAATCCGATCAGAGAGAGCAGCGAGAGATGATCTAATCACACCAGGGAGAGCATCACAGGCTTGCAAATGGATCCCATACATAGATGTGGCCGTTCATGTAATAGATAAAAACTCCAATAGTGCAGATGGTACAGAACAGTTTTATTGGTATATATAAAATATCTACTCACATGGTAGGAGATAAAAAACAGCATTCAAATACAAATAGATTCCAGCGTCCAGTACGAAAGATGGCGCCCGCTCCTCAACTTCCCGATCACATGCAGTAAGTGTCACTTGGGCTCCACCCAACGAGTTTCGTCATTGATGATGTTGTTTTTTTGCAAGGTTTTGCATGCACAGCTAGTAGGGGGCAAGCCGGCTGAAATGAAAAAATGTGCCAAAACATACAATTCACGCTTTGAAAAAAGAATCCCATAGACTATTAGGTGTCAAGGCCTGACCACTGGCCAGAACTTGCCAGCATGCTTTCATTTTTATAAAACATCATAACCTGCCTGGTATCTTCCACTGTAATTCTAGCCTAGTAAAACAGTTTGCACACTGTGCAAGAGTCTGTACAATATTTCCATCTTTTTTCTGTGAAATAATACATTTCAGTTTTGATTTCTTGATTAAAACTTGCCTGGTGTCTATCCATAGTATGCATCGAGATTGTAAGATACCCTTATAACTCATTCACTAACTGACTATATAAACCGTGGCCTACTAAAGCTGCATACACTCCGTGCATCGTATCTGTGCCATTATTGTGGCTTTTTCTGTGAAATAATACACTCTAATTTTGATTTCTTGATTTAAACCTGCCTGGTGACTCTCTCTGAAACTGCAGCATACTAAGGTATCTTACTTAGTGTACACCAAGATTGTTAGATACCCTTAGAACTCATTCACTAACTGAAAAAGAAAAGTCTGCTGTGATCACCACACATAAAATAAACAATGTATCTGTGCCCTATCTGCTGACAGAATCTGCATAGGGACACGTATAGCAGTTCAGATGTGAAAAACCATTCGAAGCTGTGACCACAAGGCAGCCAGCAATGCAGCTTGGCTACCTGTCTGTCTGTTGTCATATTTGTAAATGCCTCCACTCTCCTAGAAACATTTTCACTGCTAGGTGGTCTTCACCATGTAGTCCTCATTATCCACAGTGGAGTTATAAAGATATTTCTTTAGAGGCACCAGTGGCAAATGTGACAGCGGTGTCTGAAGGAGAAGCCATGCAAGAGCATGCACTGCCACAAAATAGGGCTTCCCAGCTGTCACTCGATGCATTTCGGGGAGAGAGCACTCCCCTTCCTCAAGATCAAACGTAAAAATTCCTGGCTCTTTACTATATATCAGATCTGATCATAGGTGTGCGCAGCCGATTGCATTAGGGTGTGCACCACAAGACTCAAGCACACATATCTTTCTCTGCAGCCTCAGCTGCACTGGACAGTGAATGAATGGGAAGCGCTCTGTGCTGAGTGGCTGTCTGTTCATTCACCAACTGAAGCATAGGAAATACAGTTTACTATGCTTCGGTTATGAATGAACACAGTGAGTGAGTGTGTTCACTGTGTTAATTTAGAAAAGAAAGGCACATATTTACTAGCCCCGTCCCCCACTCTCCATCCTGAAACATCCCCTGCAGCAGCTGGGGGGGCATGGGGGATGCCCAGCCAGTAGGGTGAATCGGCACTGCGTGTAGTGATTAGGGTGTGCCCAGTCACACTTGGCACACCCCCTGCGCACGCCTATTGATCTGATTAACAACTTCACTGCTCAGGAGTAGAAAATAGTGTTAATATACCAAGTTCTTAGTGCTGCAATAGATGTTTAATCCCAGAATGTGGGTGTTTCTTATTACTATTCCATGGGATTATTCCATACTTGAAAATGTTTTCACAATGATTAATTAACTCCTGGAAGTTTGCTATGAATATTACGAGGTGGCTGTTCCATACTTAAAAACTAACTTGGTAGAAGAGACAACAACTGGGTAATTTTATATATATATATATATATATATATATATATATATATAAAACAATTAAAATAAAATGATTTATTATGGAAGAGTACCCAAACAATAAGAATTCATAGTAAAATGTTGAATAAGAGGTCCTATAAAATCTTTATTTTTATTGGTGAATTAGTATTTATGTATTTAAATATCCCAAAATGTCTAGAAAAAAAAATAACTAAAATTACAGGCTGCTGAGATAAAGTCAATTAGTTTAGCCTTTCCAAAAAAATGTAGTAGCTACATAAAAACAGGTTAAAATTATAGGCTCCTGAGATAAGATCAGTTGGTCTCCCATTATTAAGAATCAAGAAGTCTGTGGCAGAAGTATAAATATTAACTAAAAGCAAGCAACTCTATTTTGGCATTCAATCTCAATGGCATCAAAGTGTTTATATTATAGAGATTCACTTTTTTTTTTTGCATGAGATGCTGGTCTTTTTTCCCTTTTATTATGCCTTATTTATTGTCCCTCATTCTGACTCTCAATTTTTGTTTTGTTCTTCCAATATATTCATTTGTAAATGGACATTGAGTACAATATATGTCACCTTTAGACCCCTTTCACACGGTGAATTCCATTTGGATCATCATGGGATCAGCTCACAGATCCCCTGCTAATCGGAGCAGAGCAGAAAGATGACACATCTATGTCTTCTGAGTTTCTGCAGAGTGGACAGTTTGCTCTGCTCTATGGGCCGCCAGAATTAAATGGACCACACCATTCATTTACACATGACTACCTTTGATCTGATACGCCTAAACAGAAGAGGACAGAGTCTCCTTCCTTTTTTTAGTGGACCCGATCTGACCTGGAGGTAGGCAGGTGTAAACGGTCACAAGTCCGTTTACACATGCCTGTCTACAGGGATGAATAGACCTTCCGATCATGTCCACCTTAAAAACTGGCAGAAGAACCTGAAAGTGGCCTTAGTCCCACTGCACTAATGTATAATGATGTGCTGTATATCACTTGTGTGTTTTTTCACATATTCAAGCGTATTTGTGAGTATTCTTTTAGCTTTATTCAATTCTTTTAGCTTTATTTTAATTAATGTTCTTTAGACACAATTTTCTCACATATTATTTTATTTAGACAAAAGTATTACATTTATTTGAATTAATTGAAGAGGGGGCAAAAGTAAATCATTTGTGCAGTGGCTTACTCTCAGCTTGCCTCAGTATGTGCATATTCAAATGAAATATGCCTGTGGTGACTATTTTGTTTTTTTTCTTTGAAGTGATGATCTACTCTCCTTCCCCTCTCTTCCTACTTTTGCATATGTGTTTTCTTCTAAAAAAAATATGTATTTCTTTATTTACATTACTGTGTTCTGGTCCAGTTCTACTTGATCCCCTTGTCTGGTAGTAAAAAAATCAAGTCAGTCATGTGGTATATCAGCCATTCCAGGAGTGCCATGTATTTTTATCAATAATTACACCGAGGTGTCATTTTTATCAATGTTTGGCCGTACAAAGCAAAGTCAATATGTTGTCATTACATTGATCAGAGAGGGTATTCTGCCTCTCCAATCTAAGCATTGAAAGTGTGATCTCTGTAACTTACAGTTGTGATGAGATATTGATAACCCGCAATCTTAGCTGAATTAGCAGACAGTGACTTAATCAAGATGACACCTTAAAGATCTTGTGAAGTTTAATCCATAAATGTGAGGATCTTACAACAATGAACATGGGATAAGTCAAAAGATCATAATGTGATCCACTCTATGAGACTTGAGGCTGAAATGCATTACTGGGAAAAATGAACAAAGGGTGGAGCTATCTATACAGAATAAAACTGAGCTAAGGGGAGGAGCCAGGGGCACAAGAATACATAAATCATTTAAAGGCATATCACAAGCATGTGGAACATGACAGGGGGACATGATCCATGCTAGGATCTTAGCCATGGCAGTGTCTCTGACCAGTGGTCCAAATCCATGGTAGGAGCAGAATCTCTGTGCACAAGAAAAGGTGCACTGTACAATTAGGCCTCATACACACGGACGTTTTTACAGCCATGTTTTTGAGCTGTTTTTACAGCTTAAAAACACCTTTTCAAATTATTCAATGGCCTCATACGCACACTGACGTTTTTGAGCTGTAAGTGGCATAGGTGTTTTTAAGCTGTAAAAAAATCCCAGGACCAGCGCGTTCTGAAACTCCAGTGCTAGAGCTGTTTTGACGCTGACGCCGGCAAAATGCTCAAAAGCGCGGCTTAACCTTGCATACACAGCGTTAAGCCTCATTAGGCGTTTCTCTGCCTTTATTCAAAATCAATGGTTCCCTATGGGAGCCCATTGATTTGAATAAAAATCGCACCAAAAGTCGGATCATGATGATCCAACTTGCGGTGCGGGACCCCCCCCCCGCAGAAAAAATTTTGTGGGGATCCCCCCCCCAATGGATTTTCCATTCCAGACCCTTATCCAAGCACGCAGGCAGGCAGGTCAGGAAGGGGGGGGGGAGTGAGTACCCCTCCCTCCTGGACCATACCAGGCCATATGCCCTCAACATGGGGGCGTGGGTGCTTTGGGGCAGGGGGGCACGGCATCGTCCCAGAAGAAGATGATTGGGACTGCTCTGTGCAATGGTTTTACACAGAGCAGCCCCAATCATCTTCTTCTGGGGTCCCCCGCTGGGGCTCCAGGCCCCTCCTCTTCATCAGGTGCCCTCACAGAAAGCCGCTTTCCATGAGAGCAATGCAGAGAGTATAGAGTGCCGCTGCATGCGACTACACTATCAAAATGTGACTAAAATTGTGGTATGAATTCTGAATAAAAATAAGTGATGAAAAAAGATGAATAAATACGGGAAAATAATATGATAATAAATGATAAGTAGAAAATATATTACGTAGAAAGTGTCCCGGTGCTTAATTTAAAGTGCAATAGTTCCGTGTTCCAATACAATAAGTGTTCCAAAAAAAACTTTTATAGTAATCAACAATCGCAATAAAACACAATGAATCACACAATATGTGAACAATAGCTAAATCCCAATTCATTCAATCAATGATGTTCCACCTTCCAGAGATATATAGGGAAGGTGGAACATCATTGATTGAATGAATTGGGACTTATACTCCATTTAGAAAACCTCCAGAAAAAAGAGAAAAAAATTCCAAGAGACTATATGTATGCACATAGCACTTTGTGATATTTGCACTTACTTTTGCATGCTTTTTTAGCTATTGTTCACATATTGTGTGATTCATTGTGTTTTATTGCAATTATTGATTACTATAATAGTTTTTTTTTGGAACACTTATTGTATTGGAACACGGAACTATTGCACTTTAAATTAAGCACTGGGAGACTTTCTACGTAATATATTTTCTACTTATCATTTATTATCATATTATTTTCACGTATGTATTCATCTTTTTTTCATCACTTATTTTTATTCAGAATTCATACCACAATTTTAGTCACATATTGATAGTGTAGTCGCATGCAGCGCCGCTCTATACTCCCTGTACTGTTCCTTGACGGGTAATTGTGTAACCCAAGGAGTTGGCAGCTGCAATAGGAGTATCCTATTGAGTTACACAGACTTTCGGCTCTATAGTCATTGTGGTTAGCGCGCTGGTTACTACACCATTTTTCCATGAGAGCAGCCGTGTGTGCTCGCTCCCAGGTCCTGCTTCTGCAACCATGTTTATTTTTATTTTTAAAAAATCGTAGGTTTACAATAACTTTAACTGGGTTACAGAAGTCTTGACAGGTCTTTTTATAATATAGCTGTCAAGAATACCGTAGCAAAGTTTCAGTGTCTGGTACCTTTGACACCTTAACAGTCTATAGGAATGGTTATTAGTCAGTAGAAGATATAAGGAAACTCAATTTATTAAAGCATTTTAGGAAAACCTTAAAGCGTTTGTTACCCAAACACTTCATATTCCTGATATCTGCCTGCTGTACCATATAATTGTATGATAAAGTATCCTGTTCTCTTTGTATTGCTTCCTTTATGAGAAATCCCTGGTGTTCTTGCCACCACCTCTGCTTTCCTGTTTAAACAAACTGACCACACTAAGCAGGAGAGAACACCGTGGTCGGTTCTCTAGCTACAGTATGCTGCACAGTCATTCACTGGGTAGCTCAGTGTGCTGCTTCTCTTCTCCCTAGCTCTTATGCAGATGAGAACAGAGGGAATGTGATAATTTATAAAAAGGGAAAAAAAAGGTATTTATCATTTTTTTATATCTATACAAAAATGTTTTGCCTTTCATCTCTATTCTAAACTGAATAGGTTGTTTTACAAGGTGATCGTTTACAATCACTTTAATAACTGGACTTAAAGGAGAGTTCCACCCAATAGGACTCCTCCTCCTCTCAGGTGTCACATTTGGCACCTTTCGGGGGGGAGGGGAAGAAGTCCTTTTCCACACATCCGGGAGCTTGGGCTGGGAGCCGTGGCCGCTGACGTCAGCAGTCCGGCTCCCTCCTCGCTCTGCTACTGGCCGCCTGGCCAATAGCAGAGCGCAGCGGAGCCTCGCCGAGCACAGTAAGATGCCTGGCGTGAAGCTGTAATGCTACACTTCCGAGTTCCCTTACCCGCAATAGATGCGGCTCCGAATGTGGATCCGAAGAACGGTGGTGGGTGCCGACATCGCTGGACTCCAGGACAGGTAAGTGTCCTATTATTAAAAGTCAGCAGCTACTGTATGTTTAGCTGCTGACTATTAATTTTTGCAGGGAAGCGCGGACCTCCGCTTTAAGTGTCAACCCAATGCTGCAATTAGGAGTGTGTAAAAATAACACTGTAACAGCCAATGACAAATATTCGCACATACTACATTTTAGTGCTTACATTTGCATTTAGTACAGTACAAATCTTGCTAAATTTTCTCACGTATTGAAATATTATTGAAATAATTTAAATCATTTGCTTTTAAAGGGGTGGTAAACCCTCAAGGTTTTTCACCTTAATGCATTTTATGCATTAACCACAACAGTACCTGGCACGAAAACCCCCTTCCTGTCCAGGCCATTTTTCAGCTTTCAGCGCTATCACACTTTGAATGACAATTACTCAGTCATGCAACACGGTACCCATATGAAATTTGCGTCCTTTTTTTCACACAAATAGAGCTTTCTTTTGGTGGTATTTATTAACCGCTGGGTTTTTTCATTTTTGTGCTATAAATAAAAAATGATTGAAAATTTTGTGAAAAAATGCTTTTTTCTTTATTTCTGTAAAAAAAATTAGCAAATTAGTAATTTTTCTTCATAAATTTTGGCCAAAATTTATACTGCTACCTATCTTTGGTAAAAATAACCCAAATCAGTATATATTATTTGGTCCTTGTGAAAGTTATAGAGTCTACAAACTATGGTGCCAATCATTGAAAATTGATCACACCTGATCACACCTGATATACTGACGGCCTATCTCATTTCTTGAGACCCTAACAAGTCAAGAAAGTACAAATACCCCCCAAATTACCCCTTTTTGGAAAGTAGACATTCCAAGGTATTTAGTAAGTTGCATGGTGAGTTCTTTGAAGTTGTAATTTTTTCCCACAATTCTTTGTAAAATGAA
>BLSH010396471.1:1176681-1200156 GCA_018402905.1 Glandirana rugosa
AACCTCTCAGACGACAGGTAACTGTGTCTGTCGTCCTGAGCCGGGGCGGGGGGACGGAGGGCGTAGTAACCTAAACTAACTGTAGTCACCCTCGGTTACCGACGTGACGATAGTTAGATAGGTTAGTCCTGGGTTCTCTGTGGTCGACCCCGACTACACGAACAGGACGACCTTTCGGACCCAAGTCCCTTCATTTTCTCCCCGAGACCCCCCGACGACGTAGTGTCCTCCAAAAAGTGGAATTGGTGGAGTCCTGGCGGGTGGCAGTTTACTGCCGCCTCGCCAGGACGAGAGGGTCGCCCACCTGCAGTATACTGCGATCGCGCGCAATCCCGGCTTAAAGGGAGGACGTCATATGACGTCCACCCGCTGGGAGAGCAGGACCGCTCCGCCGTCATTTGACGGTGGGCGGTCCTGAGGTGGTTAAGGTGAAAAACCTCCTGTGATGCAGCAGCCCCCCAGAGCCCCTCTTTTACTTCCCTGAACCCAGGCTTTCCAGCAGGACAAGCACATCAGCCCCAGCTGGTGTCTCTTGGGTCCTGATTGGATAGATTGATAGCAGTGCAGCCATTGGCTCCCACTGATGTCAATCAAATCCAATGATGCGGGAGGCAGGGGGGCGGGGCCGAGTCCTGCTGTCTGTGTCAATGGACAGCAGACTCTCCAACTGGGCACTCAAGAAGAGGAGGAGCCAGGAGCGCTGCTGAGGGACCCCAGAAGTGGAGGATCGGGCCACTCTGTGCAAAGCCAACTAAGTATAACATGTTTGTTTGTTTGTTTGTTTGTTTGTTTAAACAAACCTTTACATATCCTTTAATTTTTCACTAAAGTATACTTACCAGTCTACAAAGTCCAGCACTAGCTTCCATGCATCTGATTCTGCTCAGAGCTTCTGAGCTTCCATGCCAACATCTTGAATTCAGGACTTCAGTTACTTCTTGATAACTCATGGTCAACCCCCTACTGCACATGCACAAGATCATGAACTGCAGGGAGAATGGTCCTGTTGCCTCCAGTGATGTGTGGTGTATATCCCAGGAGGCTGTGGGCAGAAAGGGCAGACAGGCTGGTTTGCCATCATTGACTAGGTGAGGAATAAGGAATCACCAAGAAAAGTACTTAACCCCCCCAAAAAAGTGGAAAGTAAGTACCAACAAGAAAACTAGCCAATATGTCCCAAAAAAATATTTTGAAACAGGCTGCAGAGCAGAAGAGAATGATACAGCTTGTTATTGTCAGAATAAGGTCCATGTTAAGTTTATATATTTCGGATGGTCTGCGAACTGAACCTGGACACGTTTGCTTATCCCTATATATACACAAACGCTTATTAAATTTGAGTTTTCCTTTAGGTTGGGTTCACATATTTACGTTGCATCATCCTATTAACGTACCTGTACCTTTTGCTTTTTTTTTTTTTAGTTCACCACAACACACAGATGGTTCACAGCCAGGCATTGTGATGCCCAAAAACACAGGTCTGCTGTAGTGCATTGGGGTTATGCAACAGGCACTGCAATACACCATACTGCATTTTGCATGTTAATGTGCACTTTCTTAGTGTGTTGCGGATATATAATAGACACCGTAATACACCATACTGCATTTTGCATGTTAATGTGCACTTTCTTAGTGTGTTGTGGATATATAATAGACACCGTAATACACCATACTGCATTTTGCATGTTAATGTGCACTTTCTTAGTGTGTTGTAGATATATAATAGACACCGTAATACACCATACTGCATTTTGCATGTTAATGTGCACTTTCGTAGTGTGTTGTGGATATATAATAGACACCGTAATACACCATACTGCATTTTGCATGTTAATGTGCACTTTCTTAGTGTGTTGTGGATATATAATAGACACCGTAATACACCATACTGCATTTTGCATGTTAATGTGCACTTTCGTAGCGTGTTGTGGATATATAATAGACACCGTAATACACCATACTGCATTTTGCATGTTAATGTGCACTTTCTTAGTGTGTTGCGGATATATAATAGACACCGTAATACACCATACTGCATTTTGCATGTTAATGTGCACTTTCTTAGTGTGTTGTGGATATATAATAGACACCGTAATACACCATACTGCATTTTGCATGTTAATTTGCACTTTCTTAGTGTGTTGTGGATATATAATAGACACCGTAATACACCATACTGCATTTTGCATGTTAATATGCACTTTCGTAGTGTGTTGTGGATATATAATAGACACCGTAATACACCATACTGCATTTTGCATGTTAATGTGCACTTTCGTAGTGTGTTGTGGATATATAATAGACACCGTAATACACCATACTGCATTTTGCATGTTAATGTGCACTTTCTTAGTGTGTTGCGGATATATAATAGACACCGTAATACACCATACTGCATTTTGCATGTTAATGTGCACTTTCTTAGTGTGTTGTGGATATATAATAGACACCGTAATACACCATACCGCATTCTGCATGTTAATGTGCACTTTCTTAGTGTGTTGTGGATATATAATAGACACCGCAATACACCATACCGCATTTTGCATGTTAATGTGCACTTTCTTAGTGTGTTGTAGATATATAATAGACACCGTAATACACCATACTGCATTTTGCATGTTAATGTGCACTTTCTTAGTGTGTTCTGGATATATAATAGACACTGTAATACACCATACTGCATTTTGCATGTTAATTTGCACTTTCTTAGTGTGTTCTGGATATATAATAGACACTGTAATACACCATACTGCATTTTGCATGTTAATTTGCACTTTCTTAGTGTGTTCTGGATATATAATAGACACCGCAATACACCATACTGCATTTTGCATGTTAATGTGCACTTTCTTAGTGTGTTGTGGATATATAATAGACACCGTAATACACCATACCGCATTCTGCATGTTAATGTGCACTTTCTTAGTGTGTTGTGGATATATAATAGACACCGCAATACACCATACCGCATTTTGCACTTTAATGTATGCTGTGGTAACATGCAGTAAACTGCATATGTTACTGCAACATAAATATGTGATTCCAGCATTAAGAGATTATTTGCCATTTCAAACTTGTTTGCATTATTTTCTCTTTCCAAAGTGCTCTGATGTCTATGATATGCTGTTTTCTGTGAAAGCTATATGCAAATTAAGTAGAAAGTTTCATTATTTTTCATCTAGCAAAATGAAGATGGATTAAAAAATGCTAAATATGAGTTTATACCTCTCAAAATATTTACTGGTGTTCCTCAGAGAGGCAATCTAATCACAGAATTGATGGCTTTCAAGACTTTCATAACCAAGTATTTCTTATACATTTTTCATAAGATATTACTTTTGTGAAACACCTCAATCAGAAGTTGAAGAATAATAATAATAAAAAAAAAAGATAATGAGTTTGGCAAACAGAAGTATATGTGTAGGGAAACTGGGAATCCGCTTAAGGACCTGAAGTCTCTTTTTTTTAAAACATATAGGACAATAAATAAATGTAAAAAAAAATGTACTCTTTTGAAAATTAATTATTTTGTTTATATTAACTAAACAGATCCTTGTAAACAATTCATTAATGAAACAATCTTGGTGTCATACAAAAATGCCCAAAAAGCTTGACTTGTTATCTCCAGTGATAGATGCATCTTCTCAGGTTTGATTCATTAAGGGTTTGGCGAGTTTTGTTTGAAATTCTGTGAAACTGAATTAAGACCCCTTTCACACTGAAGCGCTGCTAAATCAGCTACTAAAGCACTGGTCGTTTTTGTGGTGCTTTAGCAGCTTTTAAGACGCTTTGGAAGTGCTGCCCATACATTTCAATGTTTTTGAAGCGCTCCACACATGCCCCAAAAATGCTGCTTGCAGGACTTTTTCTACCGTCCCGCAAGCACACCGCCCCAGTGTGAAAGCACACATTAAAATGAATGGGAGGCAGTTTTCAGGCGCTTTACAGGGGCTATTTTTAGCTCTAAAGTGCCTGAAAACTGCCTCAGTGTGCAAGGGGTCTTAGAGACTAATCCCTTTGAAAGTGATTGGGGCAAATCTTTTTGTTAAATTTTGGAATTTTTAGGGTTAATAGGTAAACTACTTTAAAAAAGGTACATACCAAAAAAAAAAAAAATGCTGTATAACAGAGAGAGGGTCTTTTCATGCGGCTTTCAGGGCAACATTGAAAATTAAAAAAATAAATAAAAAACCTTTAAATAGCAGGCTTGGAGATGCCTTAAAGCTGTACGTGGAGATACAGAACAGTAGCTTTTTATGTCTCAGTGACATTGTTCACCGATTTCTTCATTTACAGTTTGTTTGGCTTACATAAGCCTTTTTTTCAGGAAGCTTTAAGCAGAGACAAATGCTTTTGCATCAAGTATATTAGGAAATAACTAAGAGAAAAGTGGACTTTGAAGGCATGCTGGGTAGAAAATGCATAAACTTTATTTGTTACACCAAAGCACAAAAGTGCTTAAGACACATTAAATGTATTAAACCTTAAATCAATTACAGAAAGCACATGTAATCAAGGTAGCCAGTCGCCACCATAGGTCGCCACAAGTTCTGGTTATTGGGTGAATGAACCAGAACTGGGGGGACCCCAACAATTGTAATAATACATCATCTGGGATATATAGTGGTAATGTGAAACCCTAATACATGCAATAAGTAATACCACGGCATATACGAAAGGTGTGTGAGTAGGGTTCACACCACTTGTGGGTCCCAGAGACAGGTGCATAAGTGATGCTCAACTAGTTTTGCGCATCAAAATTTTGATCTTCATCTGGAGCTGGTAATGATAGTCTGTTAAAAATAAATACATAGGTGTCAAAAATACAATACAAACATATATCTAGGTAAAGACGTAGTAACAAATGCATGCAAAGTGAACTGTAATCACTTACATGGTATAAGTAAAGTACAGATATGCAGCAGCACTTGTCCCCCAGAGGTTCAGCAGGGTCACCCAAGATGGTAAAACAGTGGAGCCCTAATGGAGGCACCCCCCCCACCCCAAAAATCGCCTGAATCGCCACAGGGGCCACGTATAGCAGGTATGGGGGCCTGTGTACAATAAAAAATGGTAAAAAGCAATATAAGACTGGTAGTAGTTAAAGTATATAACATATGCATATAAGATAAGTATAGGTCAAATAACCTTAGAATAAGGGCCCCTCAGGCCTCTGAGTGCTCACAAGAAAAGCACATAAAGGAATTCAATTAAAAGGAATAGTAGACTGATAAGTAAAAATGAATACCTTTGATAATATAAGCTTATGGTGTCCCCACTTAGGGGTCACGCAGAAATAGAGATGGTGGGTTGATACAGTAAAGTTTTGCATCAAGTAGCAAAAGACCCTCATTGACTGGCAGATAGAAGTTGGCCAGTGGTTCACTGAGGCTGTTAATGTTTTCCTAAAAGAAAAAGAGTACTGCTACTGACACATTTCTATCAAACTCTCATTGAGGCTTAGTTCACACCTATATGAGTGAATTTATTCTGAATGGCACCCCCACGCATTGAAATCGCAGTGCGTGTGCAGGAACCACAGCAAAATCGCATGGTCAAAATGACCTGCGGGCCACGTTTTGCACCTGCAGGCCATGTTCTGTGGGAAATGCAGGCATGAAATCCCATTGAAATGAATGGCATGCAGAAATGCATAGATGTGAACCTAGGGTATGAGTTGAGAGACTGCATATGATTTGTTTTTCTGTACAGTCAGAGTAATAACTTGAAATGTCCAAATAATTTGGGACTGGGTAGTTATATCTCTGCGCAAGATGTCCCTATACTTTTGGCTCCAAGAAGATACAGATTATAAGAATTACATAAGTAATGTTGCAGGGTAGAGCTTAGGGGTTGCAGCTAGAGTCAGGGTGAAGGGATGAGTAAGGTTAAGGTTGGATTTTAGAGGGGTTAGGTGTTAGTCTGTGTTTTAGGATTAGGGTTATTTTTAACTTTTAGGCCTCATACACACGGACGTATCTTTAAAAATAAACAAAATGTCGGGCCTGACGTCAAGGAAAAAAAACTGCGTTTTTCTGCGTTATGCATCGGCGTTAGAGTCGGCGTCAATAGGCGTTTTTAAAAAAAATCATCCCTCTGCTATTTTTCAACCTAAAAACGTCGGCGTCAAAAAACGCCGGTACAATATTAGTTGGCGTTTGTTGACGTTAGTTGGCGTTTGTTGGCGTTTTGCGGAGTCGGCGTCAAAAAATGCCAAAACGTTACAGCCTCAGAACGCGATGGCCGTGGGTTCTACTTTCAGCTCACTAACGACGACGCCATCTACAGCTCAAAAACGCCGAAGTTTTTATGGGGCCATTGACTAACATGGAGAGCTGAAAAAAACACCAGAAAATGCCGGCGTCAAAAAACGTCCGTGTGTATGAGGCCTTAGTGTTCATGCACACACAGGCTGTTATCAGCTGTTTTTAGCAGTGACGTCTTGGAGCTGAGGGTTTTTTTGGACTGTTTTCAGGTGTAAAAACGCGCAAACACTTAAAAACGTCCAAAAACGCTGGTCCTTTAAAAAAGCGAAAAAAACGGCGGTAATATAACTCTGGTAAAAGCTGAAAACATCCCTGATAAGCTACTGACTTTTTTTGGCTGTTTTTTTAAAGTCCTGTGTGCATGAAGCCTTAGGGTTAGGTTAAGGGTTAGGTTAGGGGTTACGTGATCTGGTCAGGTTACTGGTCATTTTCAATATCAAGATAAGATTGATAAGATGCATTATTATCATAGCATATCAAAACACAGTGCAACGTAGATTGTCAGCAGTACAATCAACATTAAGTGTTAGTAAATAAATAAATTGAGTAATCATACCCAAAAGAAGTAAAATCAAAAACATTAACCAAGTACATTTACAACAGCCATATAATACTCTAAAGTCATATCACTACTTTAAACAAGGAAGCTATAGATGCAACAGCTTTTTTATGGTTTGGGGAACAAGTTATTTCCAACCTGTTGCTTTGTGTGTGAATTGTTCTTAGCTTAACAGAGGGGGGGTAGTAAACAGAAAGTGTGCATGGCATGTGGAGTCTCGCATAATAGTAGAGTTGTTTTTTGTGAACTGGAGATGATTCAAATAGATGTCTCTCAATTCAAGGAGTGAGGATTCGATAATCCACTGAGAAGTTTATTCTATCCATGGTAGGTCTCTCCTGTCTGCCATAGTGCAATTAGAATACCAGAGTGTACAACAATGCGTGAAAGTGCTTTTACTGTGTTACAATTTGGGGGGGGGGGGGGTCTGTTGTGCTACAAAATCCTTTAAAAAAGTGGTGGTGCTGAGCCTTCTGAATCTTAGTTAGGTATGAGGTGTTCAGGCTCCAGGTCAGGTCCTCAGGTAAATGAACACCTGCAAAACTAAAACTGGCAACCTGCTTCACCTACTCCCCATCATTGCACAGCTCAGTGTGATCTATATTTAATTTATCTAAAACCCAATGATCATTTCGTTTTTTATCATAGTGTGATTTAAATCATTATCTATAGGCTGTTTCATTATACCCAGATATCAGACCCTTTATAGTCATAACATTTTCAACATCTTACACTTACCTGCTCTGTGCAATTGTATTGCACAGAGCAGCCCCAGACCTCCTCTTCTGGGGTCCCCCACCAGTGCTCTAAGCTCCTCCCCCTTACAAGTGTTCCTATAGCAAGCCGCTATGGGTGGCTCCCTCTCCTCACAAGATTTGATTGGCAGCAGCAGGAGCCAATGGCTCCCGCTGCAGCCCGAGTCCCTGTGAGGAGAGGGCAGCACTGCTGCTCTTGGGTACAACGTTGGATCGAGATCAGTCCCAGGTAAGTATTTAGAGGGGGCTGAGAGGGAGCTGAGCCATGGAAGGGTTTTTTACCTTATTGCAGAGAATGTAAAGAGAAAGGTAAAAAGCCTTAAGCCTTTACAACCTCTTGGAACTAAGAGCGAAAACATAATTATAAGTAAAAATAAGTTAGGGCCGAAGTGAGTCTCTGTTTTTCCATTATCTAGTTATGTATTATCATATGTTCCAATGAAGCATGATCTGCTGTATTTAGATATTGTGATTCAGAAGTTCTGGAATCTGTCTTGGCTTATTCAATAAACGTTATTTCTGAGTTAAAACAAAATTGAAAAGAGTATTATGCAAACAGCTTAGCGGAATACCAGTGTTAGGGATGATAGTAGAAGAGGTATAATTACTCAACCTACATATTGAAGCCTATTAGTTAAAAGGTCCACATACAGAGAAAAGTCTGCGACTTTTTAACCAGTTTGTTTGGATTGGTAGTTTTTTTCTAACATGTAAGGATTGGTAGTTTACAGGTTGAATATTTAGGGGTTGTTAAGAGATAATAAAGGGGTTGTAAAGCCTAGTGGTATTTCACCTTAATGCATATGCATTAAAGTGAAAAACCTTTTCTCAGTAGTGACCCCCCGAGCCCCCCTTTTACTTACCTGAGCCTGTTCATTCCAGCGGCGGCTATGAGCAATCAGTTCCAGTCGGTGTCACGGGTCCTCATTGGCTCCCGCTGCTGTCAATCGGGTCCAGTGCCGCAAGGGCAGAGGGGCGGGGCCAAATCCCGCTGTTTGTGTGAATACGGGCGCGCCCGTACCTGTGACCCCAGGGAAGCTTTCCCTGACGGGTCACTCGATGTGGAGGAGGTCCCAGGAGTGTCGCTGGAGGACCCCAGAAGACGAGGTTCGGGGCCACTCTGTGCAAAACCACTGCACAGTGGAAGGTAAGTATAACATGTTAGTTATTTTAAAGAAAAAAACAAAAAACAAAGGTTTACAATCACTTTAATTTAGGGTTTATATTATGTTTGTAATATCAGTTTTGGGTAGATTAATCCTTAAATAGATTCCCTGTATTATTGATGTCAAATTGTGAACATCTTTTTATGTCAGTTTCTGAACATGACCCTATTACCAGGGACTAGAAATAAGTTTACAATTCTCACAGGCAGTAGATGATTCAAAGTAGGTAACCACAGCTTACATGTTGGTTACATTTATTCTGTGTACTACATATTAGCATTCAGGAAATCATAGAACCACAGGCAAAAAAATACTCCAGTTATAGAAAAGGGGTTGTCTTTGTGTCTTTGCACAGTGATAACAAAACTAACACATTTTGTGCTTAACCAAACGCTTCTCATAAAGGGTATTGTGGTTTGTGTAAACACCGGACAGTGGAAAATTCATACCTTACATGCTGCTCAGCTAAAATATCCCTAAACCCAATGACTAAAAAAAATGATAAAAGCTTGTAAAATGTGGATGTCATTTTAAAAGTCATGTTCAAAATGTTTAAATCTGCAGCTTTGATTAACCCCTTCATGACTAAAGGTAAAACAAATCCTAATGCCTGAATACAGTTTTGCAACTTTGACACAGAGGCGGCTCTTTAATTAGGCAAATTAGGCTATCGCCTAAGGCCTCACACTCTCAGGGGCCTCGCAACCGCCTAATTTGACTTATTTAAGAGCCGCCTCTGGTGGAGTGTTATCTAGGTACAGGTAAGAGCAGCTCTCAGTCTCAGCAGGAGAGAGGGATGGGGTTTGCTGACAGTGGGCAGCCACGGCGTGTCCTCCCTAGACATGTGCACTGTGAGCAGAGCGGGCAGCAGATTTGACAAGATAAAGTCCTGCAGAGCAGTTCATACACAACAGGAGTGCAGAGACACTAAGAGCGGGAGGCGGATACAGGACAGACAGGAAGAGCCTTGGAGAGATCGGCTAGCTAGGTCTGTGCTCCACTCCACGAATGGCCAGGGATCGCTCAGGTTGCCTGTTGGAAGGTGTGTGTGCCAGTGAAGATGATTGTTGTGCCAGTCTAGTCCTGGATCCGGAGAGCAGCCCCTGGCCCCCAGGTACACTCATCACATGACCATCCCTCGCTTACATGACTGCTCCCCCTGGCTGCAGTTTGCATAGGGACAGTCCACCTAGAAGTAATCTGTAATGGTATTTTTAGGTGGAGCAGGGGGCCCTTGCTTTCTTCTATATCTTGCCTCCTGTCCACCTTCACATTTCCCAGCTCTTCCTCTAATAGTCTCAAAAAAATATATATTGAACAAGAATAATAATGGCCATTATAATGGCCATAGAAGGTGTGCACACCCACAACTCACCAATGGAGAGCCTAGGACATATATCAAGAAACAAAAATATTTCACACCACTCAAAAGAAATTGCCAAGTTTGCTATAAAATAACCTTTTTGCTAGTTGACAAAATCAGGATTTCATATAAAAAAAGAGAAATCATTACAGCCAAGTGTATAATATTGGAAGGTGCTTAGTGCTAGCTTTCATAATGGGCAGGTATAGGAGGAGATATTTAGTTCTGACATTTTTAACCACTTAAGGACCGGAAGGATTTCCAGCTTTAGGACCGGAGCCCTTTTTGCGATTCGGCACTGCGTCATTTTAACTGAAAATTGCGCGGTCGTGCGACGTTGTACCCAAACGAAATTTGCGTCCTTTTTTCCCCACAAATAGAGCTTTCTTTTGGTGGTATTTGATCACCGCTGCGTCATTTCTGATCGCCGCTATAAACAAAAGAAGAGCGACAATTTTGCAAAAAAAAAACTAATTTCTTACTTTTTGCTAAAATACAAATCCAAAAAAAAAATATAAAAAATCATTTTTTTTTCATCGGTTTTGGCCGATTTATATTCTTTCTCATATTTGTGATAAAAAAAATCGCAATCGGCGTTTATTGATTGGTTTGCGCAAAAGTGGTCGCGTTTACGGATGATGAGAATTCATTACCACAAAACGATCCTCTTGATCACTCCTCTTGCATTATCTTGCCTTGCCACTTCCCCTATGTACCCCTTCCTCTCCCTCCTCTTCTACAAGAAATACGATACCCTCTAAGGTATCAAAACAAATCGAAAACTTTGATATGTATTACTCTATGCAAAACTTACTAAACCTCAGACAACGCATTTACTTACCAGGACTCTGTACAAACAGATGCTAACTATATTTATACATGCATACAAGAAATTTTATCGCCTAGTGTTTATTTTATCTCTAAAAGTTCTCTTTTTGTTGTAACGACCGAATTACATTGTATAACAAATCATGCAAATATCTCCAATGTTACCCATAATTCTGTATGTATCATTATCCTGTTCTTTCAATAAAATATTATGGAACAAAAAAAAAAAAGAGAATTCATTTTTGGGGTTTTTATTTTTTTTTTATTTTTTACTAGTAATGGCGGCGATCTGCGATTTTTAGCGGTACTGCGATTAGGGCGGACATGTCGGACCATTTCGACACTTTTTTGGGACCATTGGCATTTATACAGCGATCAGTGCTATAAAAATGCACTGATTACTGTGTAAATGCCATTGGCAGTGAAGGGGTTAACCTGCAGGGGGCGCTCTAAGGGTTAACTATGTTCCCTGGGCGTGTTCTAACTGTGGGGGGACTGCCCTAGCTGGGGAAGGGAAGTGGTCACAGCCTCCGTGTAGAGGAAGGCTGTGATCACAGCCCTTCCCCCTCTCACAGAACGGAGGTCCTTGTTTACTTACACGGACCTCCGTTCTTTCACTCCGGGGGGGGCATCGCGGGTGGCCGGCAGAGATCGACTCCGCCGCACCCGCTCCCTGGCCCTCCCCGAACATAGTGAGCGCGCGGGCACGCCTCCGGCGGGCGATCCGCGTTATCGAACCACCTTGCCGCCGTCAGATGCTGATCGGCGGTCGGCAAGTGGTTAAGAATCATTGTGTATAGTGGTGGAGGTACACAGGGAGATCGGTAGAAGTGAGCGCAGAGCGGTGGAAGTGTACACAGAGCGGTGGAGGTACACAGAGTGGTGGAGGTACACAGAGCGGTGGAAGTGTACACAGAGCAGTGGAGGTACACAGAGCGGTGGAAGTGTACAAAGAGCGATGGAAGTGTACACAGAGCAGTGGAGGTACACAGAGCGGTGAAAGTGTATGCAGAGTGGTGGAGGTACACAGAGCGGTGAAAGTGTATGCAGAGCAGTGGAGGTACACAGAGCGGTGAAAGTGTATGCAGAGTGGTGGAGGTACACAGAGCGGTGGAAATGTACACAGAGCTGTGGAGGTACACAGAGCGGTGGAAGTGTATGCAGAGTGGTGGAGGTACACAGAGCGGTGAAAGTGTATGCAGAGTGGTGGAGGTACACAGAGCGGTGGAAGTATACACAGAGCGGTGGAAATGTACACAGAGCTGTGGAGGTACACAGAGCGGTGGAAGTGTATGCAGAGTGGTGGAGGTACACAGATCGGTGGAAGTATACACAGAGTGGTGGAAGTGTGCACAGAGCTGTGGAGGTACACAGAGCGGTGGAAGTGTATGCAGAGCGTTGGAAGTGTACACAGAGCACCAAGTACTAACAAATTGGTGCACCATCCCACTGATATAGCCAATGCCTTTTGCAAGTATTATGAGGGACTGTATAATTTAAAATCTGACCCATCTACACCCCAACCCACAGAAACTGATATAAATAAATTTCTACACTCCGTAAATTTGCCAACTGTAGGGGAATCTACGCTAGAAAGCTTAAATAGTTATATCACACACAAAAAATTCTTCAAGCTATCCACTCACTACCCCTTAACAAATAGCGTTCGATCGGGTTCACTGGGGTTACCTAAGAGCGACATTAATTAAATTTGAGCTCCATGGCCCCATCTTCTCTGCGCTTACGCCACTTTACACAGCCCCAACAGCACGTGTATACACTTCCAATGCTATGTGCAAAACATTTTCCATTACAAATGGAGCCCGACGGGGTTGCCCCTGTCCCCCACTGATTTTTACCCTAGTAATGGTACCCCTAGCAGAGGCTATTAGAATGGATAATTTTATCACCGGCATTAAGGTATCAGATCGAGACCATTAGATCAACCTTTTTGCCGACGACGTGGTACTAACTTTAACAAATCCGGTTTCTTCCTTGCCAAAGGTTCAGCACTTATTGGATCTTTTTGGATATGTTTCCTACTACAAGCTCAATGTATCAAAATCTTCCATCTTGCCTATGTTCATAACTATGAATAACCTGAATACTTTGAAAGTGAGGTTTCCATTCCAATGGACTACTAGATCTCTTCAAAACTTGGGAGTCACTCTCTCCTTCCCCACCGATCTTACATATGAGTGCAACTTTTCCTCTTTAGAAAATATTATTAAAAAATATTTGGAACATATTACCAGGCATTAACTTTCATGGCTTGGAAAAATTGTGGCTCTAAAGATGACTATATTGCAGAAAATAATCTACTATTTTTGCACTATCCCTATATGCCTACCGAAATCTTTCTTTTCTAACCTCGATAAGATGTTTAGGAAGTTCCTCTGGAAAGGTAAAATGGCTAAACTCTCCTTCCCTCTCTTACTTAGACAACGTCACCTGGGAGGAGCAGGGTTTCCAAATATCTGCAAATATTATTATGCAGCTTTACTAGACCAAGCAAAAGCTTGGTTTTGACAGGACACTGACAAGTTGTGGGTACTTATTGAAAGATCAATTGTATCCAATAGAGACTTAACCTTGCTCTGAATAGCAAAACTTACAGGTAAACCATTATACTACCCAAAATTCCCCTAAATAGATGCCAAGCCCCGTGCTTGAAGAGCGCTTCATGATCAGCAAGCTCAAGGCGCACCCCAACTCCGTAAAGAAATACCGGTAGGCATGTATGAATTCCTGATTCCCTACCTGAGATTAAATAATGATTCCTTTATCAAAGATATCACATACTCAAAATTGATTTCATCACATCCAAAAGCCATCTCGTACACGGATCTCCAACTGAGACACTATCACAAAATTAATAAAGATCTCCATTGCACCCTATACGCCGAAGTGTGGGAATATCTCACAACGTCATACTTAAAACCAAAGGCACTATCTTGGTTTTACTTGAAATTACAGAATGTGCAGACTCCCGCAAAATCATCCAATATGCTGACTTGGGAAAGAGATCTTAAGGCTGAGTTCTCTCTGTCAAACTGGAATAAGGCTAGCCAGGCTAGTTTTTTCAAAAATACTCCTAATCAATGCTGGAGGCAATGTGGTTCAAAGGGCACATTAATACACCTAGTGTGGGAATGCAAAAGCCTACAAAGCTTTTGGAGGTCAGTTTACTCACTAATAACATCTACCACGGGAATCTTTTTACATTTCAAACCCTCTTCAGCCCTTGTGAATTTAAATATTGAGAAGGTACCTGTTCAATATAGAAGTTTGGTTGTCCACATATTAGTAGCAGCTCGTCTGACTATCACATCAAAATGGAAAACCTCTAATGCACCTAATGTATCAGAGGTAATAACTAGAGTTGAGCGAACCTGAACTGTAAAGTTCGGGTTTGTACCGGACTTTAGGGTGTCTGTGTCCTGAACCCGAACCCGGACATTTGAGAAAAAGTCTGGGTTCGGGTATTTTTTCGCGCCTGTTGAATAACTGCAGGGCAGCCAATCAACAAGCGTTTCACTCGTTTACCCTTAGAAGCCATCACAGCCATGCCTACTAATGGCATGGCTGTGATTGGCCAGAGCATCATGTGACCCAGCCTCTATATAAGCTGGAGTCACATAGTGCTGCATGTCACATCATCTCATACTAGTGCAGGGAGAGGATGCTGCTGCTGCTGCTGTGAGGGACAGATTAGCTTTAGAAAATCATCTCATACTAGTGTAGGGAGAGGATGCTGCTGCTGCTGTGAGGGACAGATTAGCTTTACAAAATCTGTTAAAAACAGCGATTTATTGGTGGGTGGGTGCTAGAGGAGATTTTGTTTGCTAGAGTACATTTTGTTTGCTAAGCAAAGTGCCTCATATTAATCCTAAGCAATTTTTTTGTTTGTTAGGTGGGCGTTTGCAGCCATTTTTGCAAGTGCAGTGCACTTGCAACTGCTTGTGTGTCAGGGACACTACTTTAATAGTGTTCTGTTAGTTCAGTTGGCAACATTTTGGCATATTTAAATACTGCTTTTACATTGCAGTTAGACAAATTAAAAACATTTTTTTTTTTTGTGCAAAATATTACATTTGCAGCCAGCGGGGCATTTTTTGCACAAAATTAAAAAGTGCGTCTACATTGCTGGTTTAAAAAAAAAATATTCTAAATACTACATTTGCGGCCAGCGGTGCATTTCTTGCACAAAAATAAATAGTGCGTCTACATTGCTGGTTTAAAAAAAAAGAATAATAAATAGTGCTACATAGTATATTTGCACCTTGCTGTGCATTTTTTGCACAAAATTAAAAAGTGCGTCGACATTGCCGGTTCAAAAAATAATATAAATTTGTGCTAAATATTACATTTGCGTCCAGAATGTGGAGAGCGTCAAATAAGGGACGTGGTTGTGGTGCTGCTGGTGTTGGTGGTGTTGGTGAAGCTCCTGTTGCAAGGAGAGGACGTGGTTGATCTGTGCCAGCTACTTTCACAAGTGAAACACCTTCCTCAGGTGCGAGTAGCCGACAGAACCTTCAACGTTATATGGTAGGCCCGAATGCCGCTCAACGAATGGTGAGGCCAGAACAAGTACAGGCGATAATAGATTGGGTGGCTGACAATGCCTCCAGTTCCTTCACATTGTCTCTCACCCGGTCCTTTGCTGAAAGCTCAGAGTTGGCACCTGAACCCCATGGCCATCTGTCTTTCACCTCAGCCCCTTGTAAATCAGCCAAGCAGTCTGAGCCCCAAATCATGCAGCAGTCTCTTATGCTGGTAGAGGTGCTGCTGAGGGCATTCCCAAATGACACAGGGTTTCAGTGGAAGCACAGGGCAAAGGCGGAGGAGGAGGAGAGGTCGCCAACGCAGCTGTGGCACCGCCAGCACCTCAGAAGGCAGGGATAGCATGGCTGAAATGTGGAAAAGCTTTGTCAGCAGCACGCCACAACAAACAGCACCACCAGCTGATAGGCAACGTCTTAGCAGGAGGCAGCATTTCAGCAATATGGTGGAACAGTATGTGCGCACATGCCTACATGTACTGACTGATGGGTCTGCCCCATTCAGCTTCTGGGTCTCCAAATTGGGCACATGGCCTGAGCTTGCCCTTTATGCCTTGGAGGTGCTGGCCTGCCCTGCAGCCAGTGTATTGTCTGAACGTGTGTTTAGGATGGCAGGGGGCGTTATCACAGACAAGCGCAGCCGCCTGTCCACAGCCAACGTGGACAAGCTAACGTTTATTAAAATGACCCAGGCATGGATCCCACAAGAGTTGTCTGTACCTTGTGCAGAATAGACATTTATACCGGCCTCACACAGCTATTGGTATACTTAAGTGAACTTATTCTTTTTTTTTATTTTTTTATAAAACATAAGTCTTTATTGGAATTTGTAACAGGAGAAACATGAAAAATAAACCATGGTACATTTTATATGGAAAAAGTGAACTCGTGTTAGAACATCTCTGGGTTTGTCTGCAGATAGTGATCTTTTTTTTTTTTTTATGTCTCAATATTTTGGGGGCTACAGTGTTGGCTACCTCTTCCTCCTCCACCTTCACCGCCACGGTCACCGCCTCCTCAACCCCCTACTCCACATCCACCTCCTCCTCTTCCATTTTTTTTTATGTGATTTTAAGTTATTCCCCTATCCACATTTGTTTGCAGGGCACTTGTCCTACTCTTACCCCCATTTTGCTTCCTTTTGCAGCCCTCTAGCCCTTTCCAGGAGTTTTTTAGAGCCATTTTAGTGCCCAAAAGTTTGGGTCACCATTGACTTCAATGGGGTTCAGGGGCAAGTTCGGGTCAAGTTTGTGGCCGAACTCAAACTTTTTCGCGAAGTTCGGCCGAACCCGCCGAACCCGAACATCCAGGTGTCCACTCAACTCTAGTAATAACCAGAGTAAAAAATCAATATATCTACAAAAAGTTCTTTGCATACTCCTCTAACTCTATTCCTCAATTCTCTAATAGATGGCGGTGGTGGGTGTACACAGAGCTGTTAGTCAGAGCATGTCTTAGTGAAATACATATTGGTTTAATGATGATTCATAAAGAACTAGTTGGTGGTAATGTTTAATTGGGTTTGTTTAATTTGGTTTATTTTAGTCTCGTTACTTCTTATTTTGTCATACTCTTCTGTATCTAGCCTGAGGGGCTAAGACCTACGGGTCGGAGCATGTGTTTAGAATCTTATTACTCATAGCAATTTGAGCTTTGCTCAAACCTTAAATAATCATTATGTCTTGCTCTTTTATGGAATATATACCCTATAGTGTTCCATTTATAGGGGTTCTTCAATACTTAAATTGTTAATCAGTACTTAGGGCCCGGGGTGGCTCTCCCTACTCTAGGCCACAGTGTGATCCCATAAGGGGTGGCGAGAATGGGGGAAACTGCCTCAGGGTATGAGACTACTATGTCCATCGAGAGTATTGTTTTTGACTTTGCAAGTAAACATAAGATTAAGACAATAATATCTAGCATGTAATCAAGATGGTAAATTCCATACTTATGATATATTTGACTGTCTTTATTATTTCTACTTGTTGTAAAATGTGAAAATTCAATAAAAACTATTGAAACTAAATTCACTAGATGGCTGTTTCTTGATGGCGATCCCATTCTTGTCTCTTGATCTACACATACTAGACTGATTGATTTATCTGGATCAGAGTACTTTTCAGATTCTATACTACATTCGCATATAATACACCTCAAGTTCCCCTGACTATTGTTATTTGAGGTAAGACTAGTTACCATTTAGGTGGCCCCTCTTTTTTCATAGCCATTTGTTCCCCCCAATGGGCTGATCCTGTATGGTCCTCCACACACATTTTTTTTCCTTTTCTCTTATGTCTCCCTAGCCCATTTCGCCTCTCCCCTTTTTTTTATCAATCTGCAGTTTTTGTATATACACATTTTTGATTAAACTATAAATTGTGTTTTGTTTTTTTGTTGTTGTCTTTCCCTTTTTTTTCCCCCTTTTCGATTTTACAAAGTGCATATGTTTAAACATGTTATGATGTTTGCTTACGTGTCCATTTTGTCTTTTTTGAACTGATATATTGTTTGTATTGTTCATTAACTACAAGGTTTATACACATTGAAAGGTAAATCATGAAGGAGCCCTCATCTCTGATTAAATGTGTTGATCCATGTTCTATGGAACTTATCCTCGTGCAGATGACTGTATTATATGGCGATGTGTAAAAAAATCCACATTTTTTATTAAACGTTTATTCTTTGATTTTAATGGTTTTGTATAATTGAGAATATATTGATTTTATTTATGGCGATAGTAAATGTCTTCCTTGGGGAAATTTGGGATACATCTCCTTTCTATGCTTGCACAAATGTACTTTCATTTAGTTAGGGTTTGCCTCTTCTTTTATTATTGAAGTATGCTACAGGTCTCCCAGTCTTAAAAGAGGTAAAGACACACATGGAAATGGCTGTCCAGAAAGGGGCAGTGGTAATAATAGGAGGTATTCATTACACTGAAATTGACTGAACTGGCTGAAGGGTTAAAACTTATCAAAGGAAAATTTTAAAGTGTTGTTGATTGTACCACTAGGCAGTGCTGTGTTCTGTGTTTCCATTACTGAGAGCCGGCCCCTGAAGATTGTAAAAGCATTGCACAAATTGAATCCTTTGGCCAATATGTTTATTAGGCTAAAATCAAATCTATGTTTATTGATTTTTTTTACATTAAAATTAAGCCAAACAACAAGAAAAGGCCATTTTAAAAAAATCAAAACTGGAGGAACACTTTTATTATCCTACAGCTAAAAATAATTTAAAAAAGTTGTTAAAAGTAAACCAGGTTGACAAAGTTTTAAAATGAACTACCTCTAAAAATCCTTAAACATATTTTTAATAACAATAATAATAAAATAATAAAAAAATAATAAAAAAGACTAGGTTTGGGCATGTACAAAAATTAGAGTTGGTCACTGGGAACAAAGAGAAAGCAAACATCTTACTTGCTGTCTTTACCTACAGGTATATGTAGACAAATTGAAGTGGTGGAGTTGCTGAACAAAATGATGATGGTAATAACAGAAGTTTAACTGAACCATAATAACTCAAATTTGATATGGTCCTGGAATAGCTAGACAAAATCAGGCCTCATGAATAAAACGTGAGCAAATACCTTGTGGGTATCAAAAACATGCCTTTTAAGGCCTCATACACACGGACGTTTCTACAGCCGTGTTTTTAAGCTTTTTTTACAGCTTAAAAATGCCTCTTCATGTTATTCAATGGCCTCGTACACACACAGACATTTTTGAGCTTTAAGTGGCATAGGCGTTTTTAAGCTTAAAAAAAACCCCACGACCAGCGTGTTCTGAGGCTCCAGCGCTAAAGATGTAAAAACGCCGATGCCGGTAAAAGCTCAAAAACGCGGCTTAACGTTGTATACACAGCGTTAAGCCTCGTCAGGCATTTCTCTGCCTCTATTCAAAATCAGTTGTTCCCTGTGGGAGCCCATTGATTTGAATAGAAGTCGCACCAGAAGTCGGATCATGATGATCCGACTTGCGGTGCAAATTGTGTGCTGAGGATCCTGAAGGGGTACATTGCACCCCTACCCATCCACCTAAAAAAAGTGTCAAAAATAAACACACTACACAAGTTTTTAAAGTATTTTATTAAGGCAGCTCCGGCGTCTCTTCCGATTCCTTCTCCCCTCTCCGACGATGTCTTCTCCCTCTGCCGGTTCTTCTCCCTCTCCGGTTCTTCTCCTCTCTGCACTGTCTTCTCTTCTCCCTCTTCTCCCTCTTCTGCGCTGTCTTCTCACTCTTTTGCCAGGTCTTCTCCCTCTGTTCTTCTTCTGATGTTGACTCGACGCAATCTCCCGATGTAATGCTGGGTCCGCCGTGTGCAATGACTTATATTGGCATGGGGCGGGGCCTGCCGCTGACTTCATCCGCATGATTCACCCCCTTGTGATGTCACCGTCCCATCATGCCCCGGGTGGTGATGTCACGAGGGGGCGGGGCGGGGGCCCACCCCATGCTAATATAAGTCATTGCACCCCATGCTAATATAAGTCATTGCACATGGCGGACCCAGCATTACATCGGTAGACCCTGTCGAGTCAACATCGGAAGAACGAGAAGACAGCAGAGAGAGAAGACCCAGCAGAGGGAGAAGACATCGTCAGATGAGGGAGAAGAGCCAGAGAGGGGAGAAGAAATCATAAGAGACGCTGGAGCTGCCTTAATAAAATACTTTAAAAACCTGTGTACTGTGTTTATTTTTGACACTTTTTTTAGGTGAATGGGTAGGGGTACAATGTACCCCATACTCATTCACATATGGTGGGGGGCGGGATCTGGGCCCCCCCTTGTTAAAGGGGGCTTCCAGATTCAAGACCCCGACAACCATCGGCCAGGGTTGTCGGGAAGAGGCCCTTGTCCTTATCAACATGGGGACAAGGTGCTTTTGGGTGGGGGGCACAGGGGCACAGGGCCCCCCTGCCCCAAAGTCCCCACCCCCCCATGTTGAGGGCATGCGGCCTGGTATGGTCCAGGAGGTGGGTGCTCACTCGTCCCCCCCTTTCCTGACCTGTTGGGCTGGGTGCTCAGATAAGCATTTTTTTGGTTCCCCTAAAAATCCATACCAGACCGAAGGGTCTGGTATCTCTTGGGGGGAACCCCACGCAGATTGTTTTTTCATTTTGGTGGGGCCGGTTGTTAAGAGTTCTTTTCCTGGTGTCAGTACTAGCTTTACAGCTCGTTTTTTATAACGCCCGTGTGTATGAGGCCTAAAGGTGTGTGACTTTTTTTTCTGCATCTAAACACCCCAACCCCCCCCCCCCCCCCCATGTTAGCCTATGTGTCTATGCACGCTTAAATGTTTAACAAGTATATTGAGACAGGATCATTTATAAGCAAAAAAAACACCCCATTGCAATTGCGTTCAGGAGAGGAGCATTTCGGCAGAAAAAAAATGCCCAACGTGCCTTAACGCACCTAAATGCGTCTACATGTGCCCAATCATATCTTAACACTAGGCACATCTAGCGTTTCAGCATTAATTTATTTCAATGGCCAAGATAAATTAATATTCTGATCAATCGAATCAATATATGCCCAAGTGCTTGACGCACCTAAAATCAGCTTTAGGCACGTTTTTAAGCTGCTTTTCTCCTGTCTTTTATCATTTATATAGTTAAAAATAAAACAAAACAGTGGCGGTCAAGTACCACCAAAAGAAAGCTGTATTTGTGTGAAAACAAATTATATTAATTTTTTTTTTAACAAGTGAACTACCCTAATTCCCTGTTCTCATGGAATTTGTTATACTATACTGCAATATAGTGTTCAAGGGTGGGAACTATTCCTAGCATCCCAGTTACTCCAACAATTTAATTGACTGTTATTCTCTGTTCAATATTGATTACATACTCTTTTACTATGGGATTGAAGGACGCACCTCAACCCTCCCAACAACCATCCCCAAATACAGCCAACTGATAAGAAATAAAATCATTAGGCAAAAGTGGCAAGAAATGCCCGCGGCACTTTATTGATGATAACATAACAAACATCATCATTAACCATTAATGACTCAACAGGATACAATACACATGCAACTTTAAACTTCTGGCCAAGTTGTCAGTACTCAAGCCATAACCAGCATTCTACCACTTAACAAAGACCCCCCCAGACTCCAGGGTGTCAGTACCACATAAAGTGCGTGCAACGGGCGGGAAGGTGGGAGCTCTTGTGCACGCCGAGAGGCCGGCCGATGCTGCCAGAGCCATTTTATAGCTTCACAGAGGCCTTCCAGAATATTCCTCAGGATCCGATTTGCACAATCCGCATCCCCCCATTAACATATTTAAAGGGGCCATGACACTAAATATCCCAGAGCCTATATACATCCCTATAACCCTGCTAAACCATGCTATCTTAAGCGGAGGGGTGGCCACAATCCCAAGGAAGTCGGCCCAAAGGTTTGTGCCCACTTTAGCCATTCTATTTGCATTTTAAATTTACCACGTTCATTCAGTAAAAGTTGTGAGACTGCCACTTAGCAACTTAGATTATGCACTTCATTGGAAAACATATTGGTGGCATTAAAAAAAAAAAAAACTTTAATAAATATAGTCCTCATTTCAGTCCTTGAATATGTCTATATTTCAATTAGGTGTCTCTAGGATATTTTCATAGTAGCTTCCTATGAATTCAAATATCTGTTCCCAATATTTATGCACAGTACAGTACATATAATAGAAAATAAAACTATTTTGTTTAAAAGCAAGCTGTTATATAAGAATAAATGTTGTCATGGTAGCCAGTGTCATTGTGGTTTTTTACACACTTGATCCCATTCCTGATATAAAAAAGGAACCCAATAACAAACCAAATATGTGAGGCTTTTAGACTTGCTGAGATGTTCTACATAAAAAAAAGATTATCTAAACATTCAAACTGACATGGTATAGTAAAACAAGACCCCACTGCTGGGACAAAAGAAATCATATATTATTTTAAGTTTAATTAAAACACAAACACTTCATGTTCTGCTGATGCAAGCTGTAGTGATTACAGTCTGCAAGTTTTATGGCTTTAGACTTTTCTTCCTCCATATCTACTATAAGTCCAGAATGAATGTATGCAGATGGGAGCTGTAAAGCTGTTGGATGCTGCAAATTTATAGTTTTCTAAAGATTTTATTTCAGTTCTATGTAAACAGCAGAAAACCAGGAAAGAGCAATGATAGCTATTTTTAGAGGTCTAAAGGTTCTTAAATAATATTTTATGAATTTTACAGCTACAGTATGTGTATATATATATATATTGGTTTTATAAATACTGTATAATTATTTTAGGCCTCCTTTATATATTTATATATTTGTTTCTTTAATACAAATTATATATACAGGGTGGGCCATTTATATGGATACACTTTAATAAAATGGGAATGGTTGGTGATATTAACTTCCTGTTTGTGGCACATTAGTATATGTGAGGGGGGAAACTTTTCAAGATGGGTGGTGACCATGGCGGCCATTTTGAATCCAACTTTTGTTTTTTCAATAGGAAGAGGGTCATGTGACACATCAAACTTATTGGGAATTTCACAAGAAAAACGATGGTGTGCTTGGTTTTAAAGTAACTTTATTCTTTCATGAGTTATTTACAAGTTTCTGACCACTTATAAAATGTGTTCAATGTGCTGCCCATTGTGTTGGATTGTCAATGCTTTATTGAGTACTTTCTTATTTCAATGAAATTTTGGTTCGTGTGGTAGCAAAAAGAACACTTTAAGGGTTATTCAAACTACACAGTGTACTGGGAGAAGGATAACTTTTTTGTTTTCAACCTAAGTTTTACCGGCGGTACCAGTGGTGGGTAGAACTTTTCAAAGGGGGGAGTGTATATGATTACACGGTGTTTGTCCTTCAATTATAGTGGTTGGTAAGGGTAAAATAATTTCACATAGGTATATTTACCGGGTGGGACATATATATTAAACATAATTTCTTTGTTTATATATTTATATATTTCCTCCGGATTTTA
>BLSH010396471.1:1200285-1219988 GCA_018402905.1 Glandirana rugosa
CAATCCAACACAATGGGCAGCACATTGAACACATTTTATAAGTGGTCAGAAACTTGTAAATAACTCATGAAAGAATAAAGTTACGTTAAAACCAAGCACACCATCGTTTTTCTTGTGAAATTCCCAATAAGTTTGATGTGTCACATGACCCTCTTCCTATTGAAAAAACAAAAGTTGGATTCAAAATGGACAACTTCAAAATGGCCACCATGGTCACCACCCATCTTGAAAAGTTTCCCCCCTCACATATACTAATGTGCCACAAACAGGAAGTTAATATCACCAACCATTCCCATTTTATTAAGGTGTATCCATATAAATGGCCCACCCTGTATATATATATATATATATATATATATATATATATATATATATACATATATATAGTCATGCACACAAAATCGGTATTTTACAAATACATATTTTAAGCCCAATTGCAGTTTGGGCAAAAACAACAAATGGACCCCATTTGACGAAAAAAAAAAAACAGTTCCATCCACTATACTCACTATCCAGCGTTATTGCTCACAGATGAATGAATGAATGAACTTTTATTGCCAGGTATGTTCACACATACGAGGAATTTGTTTTCGTGACAGAAGCTACACAGTGCAACAAAATGACAGCGACAGAACAAAAACACAAAATGGAATAAAAAATTTAAAAAATTTTAAAATTTAAAAAATTAAAAAAAAATACAAATAGGTAGGTAAGGAACGAAAAATATACAAATTGACAATGTATGGCAGGTATATTACAATGAGCATTATGTATGTGCAGGTATATTATGTGCAAAAAATTTAAGTGTACGCTAAGTATGTGTGTTAGGTAAATAAGTGTAGTATATATAAATAGTGTAGTGTGTTCCACAGTTTTTGTTTTTTTTTTTAATTGTTCATTAGATTTACCTGTAGGCAGGTGCAGTGCACTTTCTCCACTGCAGGTGGCATTATCTGCAGCGGCACTGCAGTTGGAGCAGACAGGAGGAATATGGTTCCTTTATGGTTTCCTGGGGCACCGGGGCGAGTGATCCGATTGGATGCTGCTGCCCTATCCCAGATAGCAAGCAATTGAGCTGCAAGTTTGAAAATGACTTGCTAAGCTATTTCTAGACTTTTCAGGCTTCACAAGTTTGTTGCACAATTGCAGCAACTTTCTTTGCAAACATTCTGCAAGTCTGCTGCAAGTTCTGATTCAGTTATGTTGTACAACAGTCCTCCCACCACAGGGGTCACTGTGAGCGGGGTCACACATCCCACCACAGGAGTCAGAGCTCTTGCTGTAGACTCACCACTGCAACTTTGCTCTTGCTAGAGACCTGCCAGGCAAATTTGCTACAAATTGGACAAGTGTCAACTAGAACTTGTATTTCAAATGCTCTGCAAGTGTACCACTAGACAGTGAAAATGTGCAGCAAGTTAACACGACTTACAATTTATCACTGCCACAAACTTGTGACAAGTTGTCCTTGCTATCTGGGATGTGACTCTGGTGACCATCTTCGGTCAGGCAGAGCTTTTTTAAGGCCTTGGCACCCAGGTGTGGCGCACTTTTGGTGAGTTGGTACAGTAGGGACAGTTACCCTGTCTGTGAGGTACAGTACTAGCAGTAGGGAAAGGTTCCTGAGGAGGAGGGAAAGCATAGGGTTGCATCTCTTCTGGACACCTTCCTGACTGAGCACAGGATGGCCATTCTGCCACCTCTCAACAGATGCTGTCAGTCCGGCTGGAGTCTGCTCCTTCACGTTGTTGGAAACTATGAGTTCACCCGGCTGGGTAGCCTTCCCACTGGATTTGTTGTGAACAGTTGCTATATTACTTCTGTTGCACCCTGGTATTAGGCAGGGCTGCTAACAAATTTAGTTTCCTGGGTGGTAACCAGCCTGGCTGATTGTTAGGGGATCCCCTTTGACTTTTCCCTAAATCTGGGTTAGACACACCTCTTTCTGCTGTCACTAGGTGACATTGTCGCATGTGGCATTAGAATGACAAGGGCATAGTGAATCCAGACTATGAGTGGATAGGTTGGCCCAGCCAATTGCCGGGGGTTTTCTTCGGCCCCTTGAACTGCTGGAAGAGCATATTTATTCGGGTGGAGTCAGGATATCTGGGTTCTGTGCCACCTGGATGGCTGTCTAGGTGGACATGTGCTGTGCTGTGCTGCTAGGCCAGAAGCTTGAGGCCTATCTGGGAGTACCTGGCTGCTATGCGGTCTGAGGCTTATCCAAGTTGGAAGTAACCAGCGCGGGGTTGGTGCTTCAGGCTTGGAGCCAAAACAAATTGCAGGGGTTTTTGCCACGGGTGAAGGAAAGCAGTTGCCATTAGAGACTACCTCCCCTGTCGTCAGAGGCAAGCGAGAACCAAAATCAGAGGTAAAGGGGACACAGCCGCCAGCAAGGGACAATCTCTTCTGTTATCAGAGGCCAGGTTCTGTGGAGACTGATGAAGTACCAGAGCAGCATTTTTCAGTAGCCTGGAAGGGTGAAGAAGCTGGGAAAGGTTCAGCAGAGTCAAGCTAGGGACCCAGCAGAACAGGTGTGGGTGATGCTTGCAGAGGATTCAGTGGGTTAGCTGAAGAGCTAAATCAGGGACCCAGCAGGACAACATGGGTGATACTTGGAGGCCACAGCGGGTTAGTTGTGGAGGAGCTCAAGGGATCCAGTGGTGGCTGGGATCTGAAGAGACTAGTGAGAGACTGGGAGCTCAGTGAAAGGATCTATAGTGGGAGACTGTGAGATGTGAGTGAAGATCTGCAACCAGGGACACTGTGCATTCAGTGTGCAGATCTGTATTGAAGTTACAAGTTTAGTTGCTATAGGAGACAGTGGTCTACAGATACAGTTTGCTGCAATCCAGCTTAAAGGCGCTTGAACTCTATAGCTTTTTTCTACTTTTGTCTCAAAATCTGCCAAGAGTTTTGCATCTGCATAAGCATGTCCAGGCCCTATACCCTCTCTCCCCAGTTCTGTTAAGAGACAATAAATCTCTTTTGCATTCTCAAAGTGTCTGGTGCCCAACTTACTCTATCCACACTACACCCACTATGCCTAGTAACCCACACTGTGAAGATGGATGTCAGCTCTCCCTGAATCTGGAGGTCACCATTAGGCCTCTAGGGGTCGGAGCCATGGCTACACTTCAATACAAGTTCTACAATGCACCTGAATGTGTGAATTATTGCTGCTGCACCTCACCTACATACTAAGTCCATGGCATCACGGCTCTGTCCCCCACCCTGGACTCATCGAGAATGCTGTATGTAGCGGTTTTGCATCATCATATGAAGCTGCTGTCTACAGTTTTATACTCTTCTCACCACCAGGGAAAGGTAAGGGTAAAGAGGACCTGTAACTTAACTGAGCTAGAGCAATAACACCTGGAAAAAATGCACTTATATTTCTTTAATACATATTAATGCATTCCCTGAGCACTAGGGGTTGCTAAAGAGATAGCCCAGCAGACACTGATTGCTTCGAGAATCCTTTTGTCTGAGTAAAACCTCAGCCTAAGCTCTCTAACAAGGGATACAACACTGCTGTGATGTTTGAGTTCTGAAAACAATGAGCTTATTTTGGCAAAGCTACATAATAGCTGAATCTGTGAAAAAATTATAGATCCATCTGCTTGCTCGAAAGAGGAAAAATATTAATGTGGAATACTTCATATTTACACGAGTGAAAAAAAAATACATCGAAATTTTAGAGAAAAACTTCACTTTTTAAAATCCTGGTCATAATATATAAAGGAAGTATGTAAAAAACCATTGTACATTATTTTAAAGGAAATAGGTGTGCTGGCCCTTTGTTTCAAAAGTTTGGGGACCCCTGGTATAGAGCAGTGTTTCTCAACCTCTTTTCAGCTAAGGCACCCTTTAAAATTCTGCACAACCTTGAAGCACCCTATTCTAAAATGTAAAAAAAACTAAACTAATAGTTTTACATAATGCATCAAAAAACATACATGTAGGACACCCAACATTAGAGGTTATTTATTCTTCCAAAGCAAGCACACCTTTGCACACTGGTAATGACTAGTATTTCAATCTTTCTCTTTTGCCTTTGTTTTCTCCATCATTCAGCTAATGTGACCCCAGTGCTGACAGAGAGGGGCTGGGGAGGGGAAAACAAGGCAGCTGTGCAGGCACCCAACGTCCTCCTTATCAACCGATGATGTTATTGGTTGTTAGAACACTGGTGGTTAAAAGGTTGGTATGGTGCACAATGAAAACCTGTGGCTTACCATAACTAAAAGGCAGGCTTGATCCACCCACTGGCTTGCATACAGCTTTCGGGCAATTTGTAGGCATTTTGCAAGGCACTCCTCATGAAACCAGACACCTGCCTGGGCACCCTGGTTGAAAAAGGCTGGTTTAAAGTGTAGGCTGAAACAACATATAAGATTTAAACCACAAATTAAAAGCTACCAAGTGCTGATTAGCAAAACATTTCTAGGTGTGTTTCATGTAGCCTGTAACATATGTGTTCTACAAATAATAACTGGGCTTTCATCTTAAATTATAGGGCATTCAATTATTGAATAATGCCATGTAAAACATATGAGTACTGGCAAAGCACTGACACTCGTTGATCACCAGGGTGCTCCTCAAAATTCACAGAACTTCTCTAAATTATTGATATTGTACTAAGCTTCCTCCCAGCTTTTCTCTCCTACTACATATACTGGACACCTGTCTAAATTATTTGAATACTGTTGAATACTAGAAGGATAAAATGTATCTGCTACACTAGTTAAATAAATTATGGAAGCTTGATCTATACTACGGACAAACTCCAGGCAACAAGTTAAGTTAACTGGTGAACTCCTGACGGTAGTGACTCCTGACGGTAGTGAGGAAACATTGCACCTGAGCAAAAAAGAAGTCCAGTCAATTTTTTAAACTGTTAGAATCCAATGCAGGTTCCTGAGAGCTTCTGGGTGGGTTTGCTTACTTTCTCGCAATGTAAAAGATGATTATACTATATGTCTTGGGTTAGATAGTTTATTATGCCTCAGCACTAAGATTACCAAAACACAAGATTACCAGCAACAAGGTGATTTTAAAAGGAACTTTTCAAGACAGAAACATAAGTTACAGTTGCTTGGTGCTGTCATGTGTATCTTTGCTTAGTGGGTCACTAACCCAGAACCACCAAGACTTTATTAGTAGTCCTAACATGGCCAGATCTGGGGGGGGGTGCTAAGGTGGGCTATGCCCCCCCCCCCTGATTTCAGCTGTGCATCCCCAGGCAATCCATGAATGTTGTCCATCAGGAGAAGCTAAGAGAAGCTAAGGTTTCCACTGAGCCCACCCTGCCCCAAAGCACCCCCCCCCCATGTTGAGCCTGCCAGGCTGCATGCTCAGATAAGGATCTGATATGGACTTGAGGGGGGGGGTGCCCACAACGTTCTTTTTTAAATTTTGGCGTTGGGTTCTTCTCAACTCTGGATCAAAATTGTGTTCAAAACTGATCAGATGTGTGATTCAGACGCGTTACCATAGAAGGCAAATAAACAAATAAATATTGGGGGGCACACCCTAATAATGTATTACATTAGAGATGGTGTTGCCATAAGACCATATGCATAAGCCAGACTCTACCATCAGGTACGTGACAGTAACGGACAGCCATGTCCGAGTCTGCGCAGGGGCCCTCTTCTACGAATGAACTGTGTGTACGCTTAGCTGGTCTTACTCGGGCGGTGAAAGACCTGCAAGATGGCTACCTCCGGCTGGAAGGCCAAGTCCTGGAGCTCCCTACACCACCCGTATCCGGGTCCGACCAGCCTCCTCTGCACAATGCACACCATCATCACCGCACCTACGGTACCCAACGGTTCACGGGGGAACGTAAGAGATTTTGGGCTTTTCGCATGTCCTGTGAACTATTTTTTGCTCTCCAACCCTGCACCTTCTCCCAAGAGGCCACCAAAGTGGGACTGGTCATATCCCTCCTCCACGATGAGTCCCAGGCCTGGGCTCACCAGCTATTGGAGCCCCAGAAACCACTGACCTTACATGTTTTTTCCTCGGTTATATGAGGACCTCACCAAGCTGCCATTGCAGAAGCTGCACTCCATGCACTCCAACAAGGCCACCGTAAATGGAGTTTCGGCGCTGGAGTGCCGACATCGCGTGGAATGACGCGGCCCTCCGTTTACAGTTTCGGTTGGACCTTTCCGAGCCACTCAAAAACGAGTTAGCTTGCGTGGGTGTACCTCTGGCCCTAGACGCCTTGATTGATCTGGCCATCCAGATCGACCACCGCCTGCGGGAACATAGCACCGAAAAATCAGCCATCCCTATGTACTCGACATCCCAGTCCTAGCAATTATAGACTCTGGAGCCTGCAGCTGCTTTGTGGATCTGAATTTTGCAGCCCAGCACCAGATTCCCCTCAAACCCAATCAGGCTCTGTCACCATTGAGACCGTTCTTCTCCTAACCTGAATATCAGATGGTCACTCTGAAATTTTGCTATTGGATGCCATCGCGTCCCCTCTGTTCCCTGTCATTCTCGGGCTCCCTTGGCTTCGGGCACGAGGTCCACACATCGACTGGGTCACTGGAAACTTACAGTTCAATTCCACCTAGTGCTTCTACCACTGCTTCCAACCACCCTCAGGACCTCCCTTGACTGTATCATGTCTGGATTCTGATCCTGACTCTGAAATTCGCCTTGCTGTCCCCACGGAATACGACGACTTCCTGGATGTGTTTAGCAAGAAAGGGGCAGATGTCTTGTTGCCACACCGATCTTAAGACTGTCCCATCGAGTTATTACCTGGTACGCAGGTACCCTTTGGCAGAATCTGTCCACTCTCTGAGAAGGAACTAACGACCCTTAGGGCCTACCTGGATGACAAATTGGAGAAGGGATTCATCCGGCCCTCTGCATCTCCCACCAGGGCCGGGATATTCTTTGTAGAAAAAAGGACCAGTCCTTAAGACCCTGTATTGACTACAGAGATCTCAATAAGATTTCGGTCAAGTACCGATACCCTTTACCACTAGTTCCAGAACTATTTCAGAGACTCGGCTCGGCCACTGTCTTTTCTAAACTAGACCTCCGAGGGGCCTATAACCTCATCCTCATTAGGGAAGGGGATGAATGGAAAACGGCCTTCCGAACCCGGTTCGGCCATTATGAATATTTAGTCATGCAGTTCAGACTTTGTAATGCCCCAGCCACTTTCCAGCATCTGGTAAACTACATTTTCCGGGACTTCCTTGACCTGTTCGTGGTTGTATACTTGGATGATATCCTCATATTTTCCCTTTCCTCAAAGAGCACCGCAAACACGTTAAAAGCATGTTGAGCCGTCTTCGCCAGCATGGCCTATATGCAAAAGCTGAGAAGTGCGCATTTGAATGCTCCAGCATTTCATTCTTGGGCTTCATCCTCTCTGTCTCGGGCATAACCATGGACCCCCAGAAGGTCTCAGCTATAGTGGATTGGCCGGCACCAACTGACAAGGAAGCGGTGCAACGCTTTGTCGGTTTCGCAAATTTCTGCCGAAAATATATTAAGGGGTTCTCTGCAGTCATCGCCCCCCCATCACCCAGCTGACAAAGCAAAATACCCGCTTCCTCTGGACTTCTGAAGCGCAAATAGCCTTCCAGCGGCTCAAGGAGCTCTTCAACTCCGCTCCAGTTCTGAAACACCCGGACCCTGCTCTGCCTTACATTATGGAGGTAGACGCCTCCGAGACAGTGGTTGGAGCAGGGCCGTAGATAATTTTTTGTCTTGGGGGGGTTCAGCAGCAGGTACCAAGTGGTGAAGCGGGGGGGGTCGGGGGGGAGAACCAAGCAGCACTGTGCGGGTCGATGGAGCATGGCTCCTTCAACCCACACAGCACAGGAGCGAGCATGCACTGTGTGCCCCGTAGCAAGCAGGGTTGTCATTAAGATTTTTCTGACACCCACTGTAGATTGCAAGGGCAGTGTAATTTGGATGTGGTGCAGGATCAGGGCCACCTTTCATATTGATTGGACCCTGGGCAAACATTTTCTTTTTTTCCCCCCATTCACATCATGACTGCTCACTTATTGGTTGCTGATTGGTTGCTGGAGGTTAAAGCACATCATTACCACTCACTGATTGGTTGCTGGAGGTTACAGCACATCATCTCACTGCCTGCACACCATGGACTCGGGAGGTGGGGGACTCACCAATAGACAGAAAACTCCTAGAATGTGTTATTAGCAATGAGCAGAACACAAACACCTATGAAAGTAGGGACTGCAGTGTGTGTGAAAGAGGCCTTCATGGTGAAAGGTCTACTTTAAACCAGAACAGCTTGTTCTGACTCTCATACACTCCATTTGTTGTGTGGATGTATAGCTTGGTTTGAGACTGCATCCCAGTGATGGCCAACTGATGAGGTTTTCAATGCCTCAACTGCAGCCCCTGACACACCAAAGGGTTGTGCATATCATTTACTGCCAGACATACTACGTGAGATGGTCAGAGACTGCAGACATACAAGAGATGGTCAGAAACTGCAGGCGTACTACAGGAGATGGTCAGAGACTGCAGACATTCTACAGGAGATGGTAAGAGATTGCAGACATAGTACAGGAGATGGTCAGAGACTGCAGATGTACTACAGGAGATGGTCAGAGATTGCAGACATAGTACAGGAGATGGTCAGAGACTGCAGACATAGTACAGGAGATGGTCAGAGACTGCAAACATAGTACAGGAGATGGTCAGAGACTGCTGACATAGTACAGGAGATGGTAAGAGATTGCAGACATAGTACAGGAGGTGGTCAGAGACTGCAGACGTACTACAGAAGATGGTCAGAGACTGCAGGCGTTCTGCAGGAGATGGTAAGGGATTGCAGACATAGTACAGGAGATGGTCAGAGACTGCAGACATAGTACAGGAGATGGTCAGAGACTAAAGACGTAGTACAGGAGATGGTCAGAGACTGCAGTCATAGTACAGGAGATGGTCAGAGACTGCAGACATAGTACAGGAGATGGTCAGAGACCATAGACATAGTACAGGAGAGGGTCAGAGACTGTAGGTGTATTACAGGAGATGATCAGAGATTGCACACATACAATAGATAGTCAGGGACTGCAAATGTACAACAGAATGTCAGAGACTGCAGACGTACTACAAGAGATGGTCAGAAACTACAGACGGACTACAGGAGATGGTCAGAGTGAGACTGCAGACATAGTACAGGAGATGGTCATAGACTGCAGACATAGTACAGGAGAGGGTCAGAGATTGTAGGTGTACTACAGGAGATGGTCAGAGACTGCAGACTACTACAGGAGATGGTCAGAGACTACAGGCGTACAAGAGAGTGTCAGTGACTGCAGGCGTACTACAACAGATGGTCAGAGACTGCAGACATACGATCCCCCGTCCCGTAGCGACAGAACGGAGGTCCATGTATGTAAACACGGATCTCCGTTCTGACAAAGGGGGAAGGGAGGTGATCACAGGCTTCCTGTATATGGAAGCCATGATCACTCCCCTCCCCCTGCCAGCCCAGCCCCCATAAAGTTTTTATCAAAAAATATGAGGAAGAATATAAATCGGCCAAAACCGATGAAAAAAAAAAAGTATTTTAGCAAAAAGTAAGATAAATTGTTTCTTTTTGCAAAATTGTCGATCTTTTGTTTATAGCGGTGATCAAAAATGACACAGAGATGATCAAATACCACCAAAAGAAAGCTCTATTTGTGGGGAAAAAAGGACGCAAATTTCGTTCGGGTACAACGTCTCACGACCACGCAATTGTCAGTTAAAACAACGCAGTGCCGAATCGCAAAAAGTGCTGTGGTCCTAAAGTGTGAAATCCTTCCGGGGGTGAAGTGGTTAAATAGCCTTGCAGGTTTTGAATATCATTATTGCATGCGTGTGCTGTAATATCCCATATAAGGCAATTTGCATCTGAACTGCACTGCAGCCCTCAGAAAATGCACAGGACTTTTTTTTAAATTCACAGCGAATCGCACTGCCACTGCACCGTAAATATGCAGCTCTATAGAAAAGGCTGCAGTTAAAAACGCATCCAATTTGCATATATGTGAACGGAGCCTAAAGCGGCTGTCTGCTTCTCTCTGGATGTCTGTGACAGTCTCACAGAGCCCAGCCAGCACACTCCCTCCTCCGAGAGAAGAGAGGGATCGATGTGCACCGCCTCTTCCTGCTCCTTTCCTTGTGTCTGCTCCGCCCACACTCCATTTCCCGGCCAGTGCTGTGCCTGAGAAGATGTGTGGTGGGAAATTGGAAGCACTGCAGCTGGCAACTACATGGTGGCTGCAAGATTGATTCCTCTGCCTGAGCCACCAGACCAACCTGGGGCGAGTGAATGAGCTCTGCACTATGACTGAACTCTCTCCATCTCCCTTAGGGTTGCCACCTAATGCCTTTAAACCTGAACATATATCAATTGCACAGGTTCTGTGGCTGATTAAGGTGGTAATTAAACTCACTTGGTGCCTTATCTGCGTTAAATTAGCCTCAGAACTTGTGTAATTCATATGTGTTCGGGTTTAAAGGGATGAGGTGGCAACACTAACCCTCCCTTCTCACCCCATCTCTCTCTCTCCCTCCCCCTCTCTCTTCATGTCCAGTTAGCTCTGAGGGACAAATTTAGTTATATTGGGGGATGGCTGACAATCTGCTAGTTGGGTAAACTGATTGGGTTTTTTACCCTAAGTTCAGACCTATACGGATGCGTTTTCCACGTTTTTTTCCCCGGGTTTTTACCACGGTTTTACTGGGTTTTCCCACGATTTTGCCGCGATTTGTGTTTTGCTTTTTTACATTTTTTTTTTGTTCTTGGGAGGAAATTTTGTTGCTAGGCAGATTTAAAAACACAAATCGTGGCAAAATCGCTGTAAAATCGCAAAACACCACTTACGTTTCTGGTGCAGCTCCATTGAAGTCTAGGGCATACAAAACGCAAACTGTAGTGAGAAAAAAAGTCCCAGGCCCTTTCCAAAAAACACAACTCCGCGAAATGCACAGATGTGAACTACATCCATAGGAAACCATGTTAAATGGACTGTAGTGCGTTTATACAAACTGCTAAACGCGGTAAAAAACGCATAGGTGTGAACCTAGACTTACTCTACAAGTTTTTGATTCCTCTGTTTAAACCCCTTCCCACCCAGCCCCAGCATCCCTCAAAGGGGCTTGTTTACATGTGCTTTGATCTCTGAAGTGCAATCTGAATTCAGATCGCTCTTCATAAAACATTTGGCAGGCAGTGAGGAGGTGTTGTATCACCTCCTCACCACCTGCTTTAAACCTTACAACCCCACACTACTATACTGTGGTGCTTACAGAGCAGCTCCATTCACTTGAATAGGACATGATAAGCAGACACTGTGACCGCACAAAGCAACTTAGGGTATAATTTCTGCCATGGACAGGAAACAAAATATCTCAGTGGCAGTATGTGTACACCCCAGCCCTGTGTTGCCAACAATCTGTAAATTTACAGATGGTTTGTAAAAACAGGCACTTTTCTCCTGTCCATAAATTCCTGGTGGACTGGAGAAACGTGCCTGTATAAAATCCCCTTGCGATCAGCTCTGAACTGCACAAACACAGTTCTGGAACTGGCCAATTAGAGAACTGCCTGGCTCAGCCTCAGATCGGGCAGCAGGGTAGGACCAGGTGTGTGCTTGCAAAGTGACATATTGGCACTTATCGGACATGGCTTATATTCATACGCCCCACCGCACCAGTTTTGGCTGAACCCAGCAATTAACTAATTGGCTGGCTCCCAGGGCCGGCTCTACCACTAGGCGGACTAGGCACTCGCCTAGGGCGCACTGTTCATCCATCACTGCTCTGCATGCATCGATCATTCATGTCATCACAGAGAGCTGCGACTGGCAGCACCCCCAAAAGGGGGATGTAAAGGAGACTTGGATGTAAGGAAGGAGAGCTGAGGACATTGATGTAAAGGGGGAAGGTCTGTGATGTAAAGAGGGGGGCTGTGATGTTAAGGGGGGACTTAGACGCAAAGTGGTCTGTGATGTAAAGCGGGCACTGTAATGTAAATGGGTGCTATCTGTCTTCAAGCCGGGTCCAGAGACACAGATGCGGACCACGGCTGAAGAAATAGGTGGAAATAGGCACCCCAAAATTAGCCGGGGGGGGGGGCGGCAAAATGAGGTTCCACCTAGGGTGACAAAATTCCTTGCACCAGCCCTGCTGGCTCCACAACTGTGCATGCAGTTCAGAGCCAGAAACAAGGGGATTTTTTTTTAAAGCATTTTAACGTCAGCCACCTGCCAGTGGTGAAGGTATGTGTAAGGGGGGCACTCTGCCAGACTCTGACGTAAGGGGCAATAATCTGCTGTAAAGTGGGACTCTGATGTAAGGTGGTAGCCATCTGGAGACACTGTTAGGTGGGACTTTGGAGACATGGATGTAAGGGGAGACTCTGATGTGAACACTCATCCTGACTGCCATACTCTGTATGTTGTATTGTTTATTGCTTACTCCTAACCCCTGTACTCTGTACATTATGCATAGATATACGTAGACCTGACCAAGGTGTTCATTGTCTACACTATTGCTGGTTTAATGAAGTTCTTCTTTAAAGTAAGCCCAGTCCATACATCAGTCTTTTTAACCAGCGGGTTGAACAAAAGAAAATGGCTTGATTTCCCCATCCACTCATTTGACAATGCCCTGCTAACCAACTGTATTCTGCCCTACTAATTCCTGTATCTCTATACTGTCCTGCTGACCTCCCATCCCCTGCCCTCCTGACGTTTTTTTACTGCACCCCCACATCAAATTTTTAGTGCATTTTGCAGATTTGCACTACAGAATGTGTTCCATAGGAAACCATGTGAACCACTTCAGTAAGGGGCCTGTTTTTTGGGTTCGTTGTTTACGAGTTAAAATCAATTTTTTTTTCTATAAAATTACTTAGAACCCACAAACATTATATATTTTTTTTCTAACAACCTAGAGAATAAAATGGCAGTCATTGCAAAACTTTATGTCACACTGTATTTGCGCAGCGGTCTTCCAAGCGTGTTTTTTTTTTAATAAATTCATTTTTTTTAGTTAAAAAATAAGAAAACAGTAAAGTTAGGCCAATTTTTTTCTATATTGTGAAAGATAATGTTACACCGAGTAAAATGATACCCAACATGTCATGCTTCAAAATTGCATCCGCTCGCGGAATGGCAACAAACTTTGCAGCTTAAGGCTGGGTTCATACTATCCGACAAAAAAAGGTCCGACTTTGATCCTACTTATTTACGGTCCTACATAGGGTCAAAGTCGGACCATTTGTCTGTGAACAGGGATCCAACTTAGATCCCGACAATGCCAGGCACCTTGTGCTCTGGGGATCTTGAAGGGGAACTCCACGCCAAATTTTTAAAAAATTACATGGGGTCCCCCTCCAGGAGCATACCAGGCCCTTTGGTCTGGTATGGATTTTAAGGGGAACCCCCACGCCGAAAAACGGCATGGGGTCCCCCCCAAAATCCATACCAGACCCTTATCCGAGCATGCAGCCCAGCAGGCCAGGAAAGGGGGTGAGGACAAGCGAGCGCCCCCCCTCCTGGACCGTACCAGGCTGCATGCCCTCAACATGGGGAGTATGGGTGCTTCGGGGCAGGGGGGGTTCTGTGCCCCCCACCCCAAAGCACCTTGTCCCCATGTTGATGAGGACAAGGGCCTCTTCCCGACAACCCTGGCCGTTGGTTTCGGGGACTTATCGGAATCTGGAAGCCCCCTTTAACAAGGGGGCCCCTAGATGTCGGACCCCCCACCCTATGTAAATGAGTATGGGGTACATCGTACCCCTACCCATTTACCTGGAAAGAAAGTGTACAAAAAAACACTACACAGGGTTTTAAAAATGCAAAAAAAAAAAATTTTAAAAAATGACAGCCCAAAAAAAAAAAAAACGGGCCCTTTAAGACCGTTGGGGGGACGTGACTTCTGACATAATTTCCGCCCTGCCGTACTATGGAGCCGAGTTACTCGGCTCTCGGACACTGGGGGGGACGGATCGGATCTTCTCTGCCGCTGCCGGCAGGTCCGGTAAGCGGCGGAGATGACCGGAAAGCGGCGGGAGGGAGGGGGGCACCTCTCCCGCCACTGATAAAAGTGATCTTGCGGCGAATCCACCGCTAAGACCACTTTTATCATGTGCAGAATCGCTGGCTGAAAAAAACATTATCTGAATGGTGCCTGCAGCTGCAGGCACCATTCAGATATCACTTCTCAAAGGCAGGACGTCATATGACGTCCACCCAAACAGAAGTGGTTAAATGGACTGCAGTGCAAATCTGCAAAATGCAAAAGCACTAAAAATGCATAGGTGTGAATCCAAGCTTAGGACTTAGGCTGGGTTCACACTATCCGACAAAAAAACGGCCCGACTTTGATCCTACTTTGCTGTACGATTTGCGGTCCTACATAGGGTCAAAGTCGGACCGTTTGTCTGTGAACAGGGATCCGACTTTGATCCCGACAATGCCAGGCACTTCGTGCTCTGGGGATCTTGAAGGGGAACTCCACGCCAAATTTTTAAAGAAAAAACTGGCATGGGGCCCCCCCTCCAGGAGCATAGCAGACCCTTTGGTCTGGCATGGATTTTAAGGGGACCCCATGCCGAAAAAACAGCGTGGGGTCCCCCCAAAATCCATACCAGACCCTTATCCGAGCACGCAGCCCGGCAGGCCAGGAAAGGGGGTGGGGACAAGCGAGCGGCCCCCTCCCTCCTGGACCATACCAGGCCGCGTGCCCTCAACATGGGGAGTATGGGTGCTTTGGGGCAGGGGGGGTTCTACGCCCCCCACCCCAAAGCACCTTGTCCCCATGTTGATGAGGACAAGGGCCTCTTCCCGAAAAATGTCCCTGTGTCAGTGGTGTCACTGGAAATAAAAAAAATGTCTCTGTATCTGTGGTGTTACTGGAAGGAAAAAATGTCTCTGCATTGGTGGTGTAACTAGAAGGAAAAAAAATTTTGAATCGGTGTCACTGGAAGGAAAACATGCCCCTGCGTCAGTGGTGTCACTTGAAGAAAAAATGCCCCTGTATCAGTGGTGTCACTTGAAGAAAAAATGTCCCTGCATCAGTAGTATCACCCCTAGGAGGACTGATTAGCCATCTATGTCAGTGAGACAAAGGAGGGGAGCAGGGAGGTGGGATCTGTGGGGTGCATGGAACATAAAGAGCAATTCCACTTTTGTTGAGAAAAAAAACAATCCCCTCTAGGTGATCAGTGTAGATTGTAGGGGATTTTAATAAACTTGATTGCAGAGTCCTACCAGGTTCTACTCTGAAGAAAAAGCTGTTGCGTACAGAGCGAATCTGAATGGGAGCGACTTTTTCATTATTAGTCAGCTGATGCACTTGCAGTGTTTTAAAGAGGAAATGCAGGGTCTGCATCCCTTTAGAAATTACTAACTCTTTGGGAGCATCTCACCAAAAATAACTTATTGTTGCAGAGGATGCCTAAAATATGACTTGTTTCTTTGTGTGGACTTCTGGGAAAATCAGTGAGACAATCACAGCAGGAAATTACATTTTTGGGGGTGTGCTGTACACCAGTGGTGTACAGAATGCCTCCAGGTTGCCATATTGCATTGAAATTTACAGAACATGACAGCTGTGCAAATGAGAGCTCCGAAAAGGAAAGGTAATCTTTAATGACATTCAATTACAATAAGACTTGTATATTTTATATTATTTTTGCTAGTTTTTTCCAATGAAAGTGGAGTCACATGACAGCAGTGGCAGGAAGTTGCTGCACAGTTCATGCAGCAATGGGATTTTCCGAACTGCGGGGGTGCCATTGATGGCAAACATGTTCGGATTGTACCACCACCCAACTCGGGCTCTTATTACTTTAATTATAAGGGGTTTTGCAGCATTGTGATGCTGGCCATAGTGTCTGCCAACTATGCATTTATCTACTTGGATGTGGGGAAGAATGGCCGGAACTCCGATGGTGGTGTCATCATGCAGACAGAGTTCTATCGCCGGCTTATGAATGGCAGCCTCAACTTGCCACCTCCAGACCACAACGTGGAGGGTCTGAACTTTGTTTTCGTTGCGGATGAGGCTTTTGGACTTGGGGAACATATCATGAAGCTGTTTCTGCAATGTAACCTGACCGCTGACCAGCGGATTTTTAACTACAGACTGTCACGTGCATGCAGAGTGGTGGAAAATGCATTTGGCATTTTGGCCAACAGATTTAGTTTTTTTTTAACACCGATAAACTTGGCTTTATATAAAATAAACCACGTGGTACTTTGCTGCTGCATTCTTCATAATTTTTTGCGCAGGAATGCCACGAATTTTCTCCAAAGTGGACCCACTGACCATGATGCAGCCCTGCCAGGCCCAAGTACAGCAACATCAACTGAAGGCCGTCTGACAGATGCAACGGCAGACCTTCAAAGTCGATGTGCTACCTTGGCCACCCAGAACGCCAGAGAATTGCGAAGAAAATACATGGAGTATTTTGTGGGGAGAGGGGCTGTGTCCTGGCAAAACATGATTCCAGATCATTAATCTTATCCTTATAAATGGATCCTTCATTTTAACTACTCTTGTCTGTGTGTTTTTTCATGTGGAAAAGAGATATTCTATGTGTGCTTTATTTTTGCTCTTGCTCCAAGAGAGAAATCTAACCTTCATTTCTCCATGAGATCCAAATCTCACCTTCTGAAATGTATTTTGGTGTGCAGGGGTTGTGCTACATATACACAAACACAAAATGTTGTTGGTGTTCATGCATTCTATGCATGAAGGCCAAAAACATGATGCATTATCAACTTTGTGAAATGTTAAGAGATGAACTACATCTGTGTTGACCACATAGAAGAGCACATTTGCAGTTTAAAGACCTAAACTTTATGGAACTCACAGGCATACATAAAGTAAAGAAGAAGTCACACACTGTAAGTATCAAATATATATTAATATTGTTTGCACATTCTGATGTGCTTAGCAACATTTGAAATTCAAATATAAAAGCAGCTTTAAAAACAGATATAAAACATGTTAGAAAAATCGAAAACCTGGTAAGGCTCCAAACAAAAGCATCTAAACATGTACTCCATCACATCAGGGGTTGTGAAGTGTCATCTTTCTGTGTGGGCAAACCCCCCCCTTCCTCCAAACTGGAGTTTCTTGGAGAAAGGGGTGTTGCATCTGAGAAATGTGTGAGTGCACCACATCAGTGGTTCCAAGCTGACGCGTGCCCACCCCCAAAACGTGTCAGCTCAAAACCCATGATGGGATCAACTCACACATTTCTCAGATGCAACACCCCTTTCTCCCAGAAACTCCAGTTTGGAGGAAGGGGGGGTTTGCCGACACAAAAAGATGACACTTGCCAAACCCTGATGCGATGGAGTACATGATTTTTTGTGAGCCCCTTTAATGTGGGCAACATGCCCTAAAATGGGGTCCACCACACAAGCCCAATTGCAAGAAGATTCTCAAAATTTTGCCAGCATGTCCCCAACATCCCTCAGTCGCTGCTGGAGGTTCTGCGCTGCCCTCTCTTGCTCCTGGGCGACTCTCCGCAGTTCCCGTGCTGCCTTCTGTATCTTCTCCAGCTCCACACGGCACCACTGCATGTCCCGGCTGAGGCACCCAATGGTGCAGAGTGGCAGCTCGTGAGCTGTAAGTAGAGGAAAATGCATAAGGTCAATGATGTGCAGCATAATAGCTGATCATGGCTTGGATGGGCCTAGTTTTTGGGTAATTGTTTGGGGGAGAGGGGGTGCACTTTTCCAACACTTTAACCACTTCCCGACCGCCTGCCGTGTTTTCACAGCGGCAGTCGGTTTGCTGTGCGCGAATCTGCGTAAAAAGGGCCGCTAGGGGGCGAGCACCCACCACACTCCAATGTCTGCTGGCAAGCTGTGATGAGCGGCCACAGGCAAAGTCATTGGTCCCAAAAAAGTGACCAAATTGACTTTTAAAGCGACGCAGTGCCAAATCGCAAAAAGTGCTCTGGTCCTAAAGCTGGAAAACCTTCCGGTTGGTAAGTGGTTAACCACTTGCCGACCGCCGATCGGCATCTGACGGCGGCAAGGTGGTTCGATAACGCGGATCGCCGTCATATGACGGCGGTCGCGAGATCGCGCCTAGTGATCGTGCGCCGCCGGAGGCACGCCCGCGTGCTCACTTTGTTTGGGGAGGGCCAGGGAGCGGGTGCGGCGGAGTCGATCTCCGCCGGCCACCCGTGATGCCCCCCCCGGAGTGAAAGAACGGAGGTCCGTGTAAGTAAACACGGACCTCCGTTCTGTGAGAGGGGGAAGGGCTGTGATCCTTCCTCTACACAGAGGCTGTGACCACTTCCCTTCCCCAGCTAGGGCAGCCCCCCCACAGTTAGAACACGCCCAGGGAACATAGTTAACCCTTAGAGCGCCCCCTGCAGGTTAACCCCTTTACTGCCAATGGCATTTACACTGATCGCTGTATAAATGCCAATGGTCCCAAAAAAGTGTCAAAATGGTCCGACATGTCCACTGAAATATTGCAGTACCGCTAAAAATCGGAGATCACTGCCATTACTAGTAAAAAATTAACAAAAAAATAAAAACCCCAAAAATGAATTCTCATCATCCGTAAACGCGACCACTTTTGCGCAAACCAATCAATAAACGCCGATTGCGATTTTTTTCATCACAAATATGAGGAAGAATATAAATCAGGCAAAACCGAAGAAAAAAAATGTTTTTTTATATTTTTTTTTTGGATTTGTATTTTAGCAAAAAGTAAGAAATTTGGGTTTTTTTGCAAAATTGTCGCTCTTCTTTTGTTTATAGCGGCAATCAGAAATGACGCAGCGGTGATCAAATACCACCAAAAGAAAAGCTCTATTTGTGGGAAAAAAGGACGCAAATTTCGTTTGGGTACAATGTCGCACGACCGCGCAATTTTCAGTTAAAGCGACGCAGTGCTGAATCGCAAAAAGGCTCCAGTCCTTAAGTGGTTAAAGGCAACAATAATAAAGGCTATGGCCATACTTTCCAAAAATGTAAAAAAGGTGTGTTGGTTTATTAACTGCTGTCTGCTGTCCCATGTACCCATAGGTGTAACCTCAAACACACATGTCTTTCTCTGCAGCCTCAGCTGTACGGGACAGTGAATGAATGGGATAGTGCTCGGTGCTGAGCGGCTTCCTATTCATCCACAAACTGAAGCATAGTAAACTGTGTTTACTGTGCTTCAGTTATGAATGAACACAGTGAGTGAGTGTGTTCACTGTGTTCAATTAGAAAAGGAAGGGGCAGGTAAATTACATATTTACCAGCCCCTTCCTCCACTCTCCATTCTGAAACATGAGGGGAAACCCAGGCAATAGGGGGAATCTGCACCACAGGCAGTGATTAGGGTGTGCCCAAGTATTGACTTCGTGTCATTTGTGTCAAATGATACGAAGTCAAACACCTACTTATCCTTCGGCGAGTCGTGGCTCGTGATAGGGTAAGTAAGTGACAGGGCATGTCGACTCCGACGTCTCTTTCTGTACACACAAACTCCAAACCCCACGTGTGGGATTACGTTATCCGACGCGTGTGGATACCCATGTACCCTGTCGTCTGTCGTCAATTATTTGGTTGTGTGGAAAAAATGTAAAAACCTTTCATACCGGTATCGGAAATAATAACAACGGAAATTGGTGAATTCCTGACCTCGGAAAAACGCTAAGTCGTGACGCAGCG
>BLSH010396482.1:0-13510 GCA_018402905.1 Glandirana rugosa
ACCCACATTTTACTTCCTTTTGCAGCCCTCTAGGGCTTTCCAGGACTTTGTTACAGCCATTTTTGTGCCTAAAAGTTCGGGTCCCCATTGATTTCAATGGGGTTCGGGGTCTGTGCAATCGTTCGGGTTCCGTCTGGACCCGAACCCGGACTTTGTCCCGAAGTTCGGACGGACCAGCAGAACCCGAACTTCCAGAGGTTCGCTCAACTCTACTCTTATTATTAGCTTGCACTGAATCCAAAACAAAAGGGGTATCAATTCTATTCGCTAAAACATACCCGTTTATACTCACAGATCAGCTCTTAGACCCAGAGGGGAGATTCATATTCCTGAAGGGAACGTATAGGGACACACCAATGACTTTGGCGAACATATACGCCCCAATTCGAAGCAGGTCCCTTTCATGAAGGAGACCATCCTTAAATTAAACAACTTCCAAGCAGGCCTCCTCATACTGGGGGGGGGGGATATTAATCTGACATTCGACCCATTACTGGACACCTCCTCAGGGACGTCCTCAATCCCCTTTTCAGCTCTGAGACAGGTGAAAATACAATTGGCATCGTTGACATTGCATGACTCGTGGAGAACATTAAACCCAAAGGGGAGGGATAATACTTTTTTCTCTCCGGTGCACAATCAATACTCCAGACCGGACTACCTGTTCATTAGGCAATCAGACCTGACCTTCCTCTACCAAACTTCTATTGAAACCACGATCTTATCTGATCCTCTACCAAAATATGGCGAATTGATGCTACCCTGTTGGCAGACTTGGGTGACCTCACCGCTATCTCTAACACTATTCGAGAATACTTCAGACTGAATGATATGCCTGATGCATCTCCCATGGTTCAGTGGGAGGCGCATAAGTGCATGCTCAGGGGACACCTGCTTTCATTGGCAGCTAAGAAAAAGAGGGACAAACAGGCTCATGTGAAAAAACTAGCAGGTAGAGTAAATAAATTGGAGGCACAACATAAGATATCATTAGCGACCGCAATAACCCAAGAACTAGCAGAGACACGGGCGGCCCTCCTGACTGAACTTACAGACAAAGCACGAAGGCGATACACCCTAACCCAAAAAGTGTTTTATGAGGCGGGGAACAAACCCGGGAAGCTCCTAGACAGGGCCACTCAGAGACAGAAACTGGCCACTACTATACATCACGTGACAGATGCAGCAGGAACAACATACAGCAAAAATGAGGACATAGCATCCCAGTTTCAAAATTTCTATTCCAATATTTATAACCTGGAGACAAACCGAAACTCAATCCGGGGGTCAATAGACAGGGAAAAACTGATGACGGATTTTTTGAGGCGGTTTAACCCCAAACCTATTCCAAGCGTAGATGCGCAGGTTATGGAAGCACCCCTGTCTATAGAAGAATGGGCAGAGGCTCTGAAGACTATGAAACCAGGGAAGTGCCCGGGACTGGATGGTTTCCCCGTGCAGTATTATAAGAGCTTCATGGACGTTCTGGTCCCGGCGTTCCTCAAGGCCTTTAACACAATGGCTAAAGGCCCCAGTTCCTCAAATACGCTGTTAGAAGCGTATATCTCGGTGATACCCAAGGAGGACAAGGACTTATCCAAAGTGGAAAATTATCACCCAATCTTGCTCCTGAACGTGGACATAAAAACTTTTTCTAAAATTCTGGCCACAAGATTGGCGGCTTATCTACCGAGGTGGATAGGATTGGACCAAGTTGGTTTTGTTCCTGGCAGGGAGGACAGGGACAACACCATAATGGCCCCGAACATACACCATTGGATGTCCACTACTAAGAAACCAGGGTTCTTCCTGTCTATGGACGCGGAGAAGGCATTCGACTGAGTGGCCTGGGTCTACATGATGGAAGTGCTGAAGGCACTGGTATTGGGAGACAGGATGAGAGCGTACATCTCAGCCTTATACCACAACCCATCAGCCAGAGTGAGAGCTAACGGGCACTTATCGAACGCATTCTCCATACGGAATAGCACTAGACAGGGGTGCCCACTATCCCCTATCTTATATGTGCTCACACTAGAGCCCCTGCTCAGATGGACATTAAGAGCATCGTGATCCACCAACGCGAGTTCAAAATCGCTGCATTTGCGGATGACGTGCTGCTATTCCTATCCTCCACTCTGACCTCACTGCCCAACCTTTTGAAGACCCTTGAGGACTTCAATAAATTGGCCAACCTGAAAATTAACTATTCTAAATCCTCAGCCTTGACCATAACACTCCCTAACACCACGGTCCAGACAATGCCAAGCAAATTTCCCGTTCCAGTGGCAAACGGAGGCACTCACATACCTGGGGGTCCAAATACCCTGAAAACGGAAACTTACAAAAGAAACTTCTGGTCAGAGTTACAAAACTTAAAACGAGACCTCAAACAATGGGATAGCCCACACATATCCTGGTTTGGAAGAGCCACGATTTTAAAAATGACGGTCCTCCCACGCATACTTTATAAGATGCAGACATTGCCAATTTAGCTGCCTCCCTCCTTCTTCTCTGAATAAAAGAAAATGTGCAGGTCCTTCCCCTGGGGCAACAAACTGCCTGGGCAGCTGATTGGATACTACACGCGCAATGTAAAGCCTGGGTCCCCTTGGAATGTTCATGGTCAGAACCCCATCTCAGTGTAGTCCCCTGGTTGCCTAGGAAACAGATCTCTTCCAGCATCCACGCACACCCTCTGGTTGAGGCCACCCTAAAGGCCTCTGACACTGCATGCAGGGTCCATAAGGTCTCAGCTAAGGCTAGCCCACTTACCCCTATCAGAGGGAATGTAGAATTTGCTCCGGGCCTTTCTAACCATTTTCTGAAAAATGAATGGCCAAACGCACAAATGCAGGCGAGACAATTTTTCCGGAGAGGACAGTTTCTCTGCCAGAGAGATCTGGCGGAGATGTCGGCCACAAAGGACTTCCCGCTATTGGGGTACATGCAGCTGAAACACTTTTTGGATCAGCCAGCACAAAGAGAAGACTATACCAGACCCCTGACAGCATTTGAATCCTTATGCATCTGTACAACTCCCCAGAGTCATGTAATCTCAATGATTTACACCTCTCTATTTGAGGATACTAATAACCTCCAAAAGCCGGTCCAAGAATTTTGGGCAACAACTCTAGATAGAGAGATAGATGAGGAGGCATGGAACAGACTGTATACATATATCTACAAAGGTTCCCTAAATGTGCAGACGCAGGAAAATGGGTACAAAGTCATGACTAAATGCTAAAGAACCCCTGAAGTGATCAATAAGTTTTGCCCCACAGTTCCCGGCAGATGCTGGAGATGTGGACAGGAAAGAGGCTAATTTTTTCATATCTGGTGGGAGTGCACACTGATCCAACCGTACTGGCAGAAAATTCATAACATTGTCACAAAGGTTTCCTCCCTACCGGTGGAATTCACACCAGCCCCAGTATCTCCTGCATCTTTCAAGAATACCCAAGAAGAAGTACTTCAAATCCATGGCTATGCACATGATAAATGCAGCCAAAATGTGCCTACCAGCCCACTGGAGATCTCCTATTGCTCCACCCATGAAGGAATGGGTGAATCGTGTAACCCAGATAGGCACAATGGAAGAACATATCCACATATCGCTAGATAGAATGGGGGTGTACGCCTCCACGTGGGACCCATGGCACTAGTTTCGAAAGTCGCAAGACCATCACGACCTGATGGTAGGGAACCGATAGTCGTACATAATCGGATCTAACGTCCTGATGCTCTGCTAATATAACACCTGTGGGGGGATCGCCCTGGCCACAAGGAGGGAATAACAACTCCCCTCTACCAATTATCCTGGCATCCCTCATTTCCCCCTAACCCCCTCTCCCCCCCTTGTTTTGGGGTTTTTTTTGTTTTGTTTTTTCTTCTTCTTTCTTTCTTTTACCTTTTTTCCTCTCTCTTCTAAGATCTACTTGATTCAGTAGATTCTTGTATCTACTGTCATTTGAAAAAATTTGCCGCCAGTACCATTTGCACCCAGCACCATGGGCCCGGTACCTGACGCTAGGGCTAAGAGGCAAGGCCCTGGACGCGTATGTCGACCTGCCAGTGGAGCAGGGACAAAGCCATAAAGACTGCGGTCATTCAGAAATATCGACTAACCCCAGGAGTGTACCGAAAAAGGTTTAGGTCCCTGCAAAAAGGGCATGGGGACTCCTATATGGATGTGGTAAGCCGTTTATGTACCACCTTCCAACAGTGGACTAGGGGCCTGAAGCCAATTCTTTTGAGGCCCTAAAAGATGTCATGATTGAAGATCAGCTTTTGCACATCTGTCCTCCAGACGTCAGACAGTTTGTGTTAGAGGGGAAGCCCGTCTCTGCTAAAGCTGCAGCAGAACTGGCAGAAACCTTCCTCAGCACTCGGGTATCAGACCAACGCAAGGCCCCACTGAATGGAAAGGGGGAAATTTGCACGTGGCAACCCCTCCTCTGCCTGCCAACCAAGCTTCTCAGCAGTTTTAACCTGCAGTTCCTGGCACCAAGCCTGCCCTGACTGACAACCGCAGGTGTTACTCCTGTGGCAAGCCTGGCCATCTTAAGACACAGTGCCCTGAGCAGAAGCAGATGACATCACCTGGCCAGCCAACCAGCAACTCTTCTTCAGTGCTGTTGGTCCGCAAGTAAACTTGGGTAACCACCGCCAACTTGCAGTAAGTCACTGTGGGCAACCGGATTGTAACTGGTTTCCAGGACACAGTAGCTGAAGTCACTCTGGTCCAACCAGAGGTGATAGAAAGAAGGGACATCATCCCTGGGAAGTTTTTCACCCTCCCCGGCATTAGGGGGACCCGTTCATGAGTACCCCGTGCCCATGTTTTTATTGATTGGGGTGCTGGAAGTGGAATGAGAGAGGTGGGAGTCTTGGGCGAGATCCCCACAGGCATTCTGTTGGGCGCTGACTTAGGCACCCTGGTGTTGTACTATGCCTCTGCTAAAAGCACACAGGATGCTCCCACAGAACTCTCTGGACCTACCAAGGTACTGTTTACAGATGTTGGGGTAATATCTGGGCAACCTATGGATGGACAGAGGGAGGGGGAGGGCGGAGATGAGGCACAGGGCTCCCCTTTGGCTAAGCAAGGAGAGGAAGTCCCCCTGCATGTGCCAATATCAGATGCATGTGTAGTTGATGATAAGACTGTCATTACTGATGTAATAATGTTTTGTCTTTGTTGAAGGTCACCCACAATGCTGAACGGGGGCAGGAGACACCGCCTCTGGCTGCAGAGCCAAGGAGTGGCCCAAATAGTCCATTTCTGTGCTCTGATCCAGAGGACTGTGCCTCCCAGCCGAGGTCTGTGTGTGTCATGGAGGGCTGGCTGGTCCTTGTGGTGCTACAGCAAAGCTAGCATTGGTGACACACACAAGCCTTGCAGCATTCAATAGACTAGCTGTCAGCTTCCCTACTGAGAAAGATACATGAAAGCCTGAAAAAGACAATGAACAGATGGGTTTGACAGGTCTGCCAGCACGGGGCCTGGAGACTGGAAGGGTTAAACCACTTCTTATTGTGTCCAGTCAACCTAAGAGCCATGGGTTGAAGGTGTCACCTGATATGGTCTGTGAGGATACAGGTGAAATCAGAATGGCCAGAGACAGTACACCTGAAGTGTAAGAGATAGGTGCCCTGTTAGATGAGGTAGCTGACACTCAGGGAGTGGGCTTAGGCCGTCATCTACCAGGGCCCTTCTCTCTCCAGGTACCTGTGATGCTGGCAGTGCTTAGCGCATGTCATGTCAGGGTCATGAGAAACCCTGGAAGGGCACACCATGGCGTCCACAGGGTGGGCGGCAGGGTGTATCCTCCCCTCACCCCTGCAATCTACCTTGTGGTGCAGACAGGTGGGACAAAGGAGACTGAGGGAATATTGCAGTTAGGGGTCATTCAAGGAGCTCGGACAGCCTGGACACCCCTTTCGTCTTGGTTTCCTAAAAGAAGTCAGGCGACCAGGCTTCCGGGAGGCCTTACAATGCTGAATGCACGCCCTGCGGTTGTGGTCTCCTCCATGCCCAGGAACCATGAAGTGCCAGAGAAGCTGGCAGATGCCCGCTATCTCACTATCATTGATCTGAGCAGGAGGCGTGGACAAACCCCTCTAACACAGAAGGCTCAGGATGAGTCAGCCTTCATCACCCCATGTGGCTTGCTTGCCTTGGTCGCAATTCTACCTGGGTTTGAGAAAGCACCAGTCACCTCTCCAGAGGTCCAGACTGACCTACAGGGTTGGATGGAGCCTTGGGAAGTGACCTACTTGAGGGACCTGGAAGGAATTGGCTCTGTCTAGGTGGAGCACCTGATGCTCCTGTGTCATTCCTGGGTACAGCTGGCTACAATAGGATGCAGGAGTGCCACTATAGGGGCCCAGCTGAACCTGTAACTGACCGACCACCCCGAGTACCAATGGACATGGTATCCTTAATGCAGGTGTGTAAGAAGGACCGTGCCCTCCTGACAAAGGTACTGGCCGGTGCACCTGAGACACGGACCCTGGAAAACCATGGTCCGGTCCTGGTGCACACCGGTGCCAATATCTTTGGGTTAGGTGCAGCCCTGGGCCAGAGCGATGAGACAGAACAGAAATATCTCATTCTCTACCTAGGCAGGAAGGCACCCCCTCGGTTAACCTTTGCCTCTTCTGAACATAAGTGTCTTGTGGTCAGGTGGGCACCCCGGAAGCTGCCTCGTGATCCAGGTGTTTACAGCCGCCGGGTAGTCACCCATCACAATCTACCTTGTGAGCCCAACAGTTTTGCTAGGGAGAACAACCCACTCCTTAAAGGGAGCCTGGCTCTCCAGCAGGGCAAATGGGCCAGTCCGCACAAAGGTAAACGCCTTAGCCAGGCACACTTGCGGTGCCACATGGCATGTCAGCCGCAGGGGGTTGCGTCAGGAGGAGAATTGCATTCCCCTCCCATGCAACCACCTAAGGGGGAGATGTAATGATATCACATGCAGGACACACAAAAACTGGCACCAATTTTGTGAAGGGTCAGCCATGTCAGTTCTATCTTAAGAAACCCCTCACTCCTCGCCCCCCTCCCATCAACTTAGGAATTTCTAGATCCCTGTAACAGGTTCCAACAGGTCTGGAGGTGTTTTGGCAAGCCTGATCATAAACCAATAAATCAGATCCATTAAGAGACAGCACAGGCTGCCTGAGATAATAAGGGCTATAAACACCCTCCCTCGGGCAGCTGTGACATTCCAGAGACTCTCAGTCAATCTTAAATGTAAGAAATTTACCCACATTTCATAACTCAACATAGGAACGTGACATCTTAACAAAAAGTATATATTTGAATGTGAAAATTCATACCAAATAAAATGAATCCAAACGTCGATGAATTTGATCATATGGGAAACCACTGCTAGTTTCTCCTCTTCCCAGGGTAATGGAGAGTGACAAGTCTGTTGTGTTTAGACTTATTTTAATGCACTGTGCATACTGAGCTTGAATTCCTTAACGTTGGGGCTGCACGGTGATCCCCTCCTGAGATATGATTTTTATACTGCATATTGCATATCAGGGAGGGTTGTTATTCCACGGTCCGCCCTGGACAGCCCACGGGCCCTCCTTACCCATGTGAGTGGTCAGGGGCATATGGCCCCACCCCTTGGCCTTCATAGAAAAAGGGAATTGACCGGACAGTGCAGAGTTCTCACCTTACCATCAAAGAATGAACATCTGAGAACCTGTGGACTCATCAATGAATCTCTGATTAATCACGGACATTTAAATGCAAGTAACTTTTTCCCCTTCAATTCTGTCTTATCTCTTTGCTGCTGTATATTATGTCTCTAATTTGTAACACCATTTTTCTGTAAATATTTTAACTGCACCAAACTTAACCTTTTCATTATTAAATCTTATTCTGAAAAGTGTTAATCTTGTCCCTAAAGCTCTTAATGCAAGCTATAATGAACCTATTCTTTTGAAGAGCGCTACTGTTTGGGATAACTCATCTGAATATCCCTGTCTGTGGTGACAGCGTGTGTTACAGGTGGTTATTCTAAAATCATAATTGGTATTGCTAAAATCTTGAGTTCCCCTTGCTCGGTCCAAAGAAGAGGTGGCGGCAGGTTAATTGCTTAAATTAGCCCAGTGACAATCGCTCTCAGGCTGCTGGCATTTAGATGGTAGTACCGCAAGCTGGAGAATCTTTGTACTGGAAGCAGCTGAGAGTGGTAGTTAGTGACAAGCACGGTGTGAGATCAAGGGAGTCCTCAATCACCAGTCAGTGAGGAGGGCAGTGATCTAAAACCCGCGTTCGTCACAATAGTGTTAGCAGCAGGGTAACTCAGGGTCTGTGTCTCCTAGTTTGCAGCCTATTAGATTGGTCCGACATTCAAAAGTCTTTGTGGCTATTGTCTCTCTGAAATAGTACACTCTAATTGTGATTTCTTGGCCTAGTAAAAGTACATACTGTACACATTTTTTTCATTTTATTCACTGAAATATTACACTGTAAATTTGACATTTTTTTCATTAATTGCTGTCTGAAATCTCTGGTGTTTGAATATACTGTATGTATAGAGTCAGCACAATATTTTGCAGTATTTTTTTAAATAAGTATACTCTAATGTTGATTTATGATTAAAAGCTAACTGTTGTCAATCCTGTTCAAAATGCAGCCTACTAAAAGATTTTACATATTTTTTATGGGGTCAGTAGAATATTTTTCCGGCTTTTATCTTTTACATAAATATACTCTGATGTTTGATGATTGTTGGATTAAAAGTTGATTAGTGTGTCTCTGGTTCAAAAGATTTGGCCTTCCAAAAGTGCTATAGAATCTGTATCATATGTCTTCCTTTTTCTGTGAATGCACTCTAGTATTGATTTTTGTATAAAAAAAGCTGCATGATGTCCAGTCGGCTTCCTCACAATCAACCTGAAGGTAGCTGTCACATTTAGCAGAGGTAATAAAATTGCTGCTAATTACTTCCCATTGCTGGTGGAGATTTTACTCAGCTGAATGCCAATTTAGTTCAGCCATTTGCTGAACCTCTGAACAAGTAAAACTTGGCCCAAAGCTGTTAAAATGGAACTGGCAGTTCATTCCTAGTGTGTGCAAACACAAGCTTAAACGAAAATTATTTGCTTTTGCGTGGCATGATTGATTATTTCTGGCATCTAATAGATATCCATCTTTTGGCTCAATTTACATCTCTTCATTTTCTCACATTTGCCTTTCATATCCTTTTTCGTGTTACACTGTAACTGTCACTTTATTTGCAAACAACTGAAGAATTGAACTTGAACTGTCTTCCAGTTTGTTCAGTAAAACTCCCTTTAACTGAGAACCAAAACTAGAGATTGTATTTACTGGGTATAAACCAAAAAGAGAAAAATCAAATAATCCCATAGATATGTTGACATTGAGGGTGTAACCATTTTCTCTTTCGTATGTGTCTGGTCATCCTAAAGAAATAGCTCTTAATGCAAATTTAAACTCCAAAACAAATGTTTTATTTTGCAGCTTATCAATCCTTAAATGTGGTGGCTGCATTAATTTTCTTTTTCAGTTGTATTTCCTTTAACTATCTGAAATCATGCGACTATCACCTTTTTTGTCCTAGGGTGGTCATGTACACTCACGCCACTGTATCTATATAAGGGAAACATGGTTTTACTAGACTGCTCCCATTATTTTGACTAAAACACATATTCCTCTCTTCCTCTCTATTATATGGGGTTCAGGGAAATTAGTAGTTTATAAAGTATAGCTTTGAGGAAAGATAAGTTTAGGCTAGGTTCACACATATGTGATGCGGGAACCGGCCCAATTCCAGAGCCAGTTCCCGCATTGCATCTCTCCTGCAAGCAGTTCACACTGCCCCCTGCGAACCGCTGCAGGTGTCAATACAATGTTAATGACACCCCCAGATCGGTTCGCAGATTGCAGTGCGAACTGTGAACTCACACAGATTCCAGTGCGGGGAAAAAAAAGTGCCTGCACTATTTTCCTGCAAATCTAATTTGAGTTCAGCCATACAACTGTATGGCTAAACTCGCATTGCACAGACATCACATGCGATCGGCACCACAGTGGGGGTGTGAATCACATGCGATGTCTGTGTTCGCACAAGTGTGAACACAGGCTTACAGTTCAGCTCACGGGTAGTTACAACAAAGCATTTCTGGTAAAATCAAGAGATGTTTCCTGTACTTGCTAAAAATATTGTTAGCCTGAAAAATGAATGCAGCCACCACATCTAAGGACTGGTGAGCTGCAATATATTACATTTTTCTGTTTAAGACATTAGAAGCGTTTTTCTTTTCTATTGTTTGCACGTCTTGATGCTATAAAGATGAGATACCTTCATATTTTATTGTTTCTAGTATTACATCTTGTGAGGACTCTCTAAAAATGGAGGACAATCTAAATACCAATATTCTCCCATTACAGCTGAAGTTTAATTTGTTTATATTTTGCCTTCCCTGGTTCCTCTGTATCAACATGAAGACATTTTTAACCCCCTCAATACCGGGCACTTTCACCCCATTCCTGCCCAGACCAATTTTCAGTTTTCAGTGCCACACTTTGAATGACAATTATGTGGTCATGCAACACTGTATCCCAATTAATTTTGTATCATTTCCTTCCCACAAATAGAGCTTTCTTTTGGTGGTATTTAATCACTTTTGGGTTTTTTATTTGTTGCTAAAAAAAAGAGACCGAAAATTTTGAAAAAAAATAAATTTTTCTTTGTTTCTGTCAGAAAATTTTGTAAATAAGTAATTTTTCTCCTTCACTGCTGTGCACTGACGAGGCTGCATTGATGGACACTGATAGGCTGCACTGATGGGCACTAATGAGGCAGCACTGAAGGACACTGATGGGGTGGCACTGATGAGGAGGCACTAATATGCAGCACTGATGGACACTGATAGGTGGCACTGCTATGCAGCACTGATGAGCACTGATAGGTGGCAATGATGGGCACTGAAAGGTGGCACTGATGCCTGCTGATAGGCGGCACTTATGGGCAATGATAGGTGGCATGGATAGGCGGCACTGATGGGTAGGCACTGAAAGGCAACATTGATTGGCATCACTGATGGACACAAATTGGTATCACTTATGGGCACAGACTGATGCCACTGATGGATACAGGTTGGCATCACAGAAGGGCACAGAGTGGCATCATTGATGGGTACTGTTGGGGCTGCACTGTAATCAGGACACTGATGATCAGTGCCCTGATTACTGTACAGGTCTCCCCTTTGAGGAGATGCCACTGATCGGCTCTCCTATTCTCACACTTTGTCAGTGTGAGGCAAGGAGAGCTGATAAAGGGCATCTGTGTGTTTACATGTGATCAGCTGTAATTGGTTACAGCTGATCACATGGGTAAAGAGCCTCCCAGGGACACAGCGCTAGGGTTGCCACCTCATCCCTTTAATCCAGGACACACATTAATTACACAGATGCTGTGGCTGATTAAGGTGGTAATTAAACTCATGTGGTGCCTTAGCTGCATTAAATTAGCCTCAGAAATTGTGTTCTGTAATTAATATGCATCCTGGATTAGAGGGATATTGTGGCAACCCTACACAGTTCACCCGCGATCACGGCGAGACTGGGCAACGTCATATGACGTTGGCCCGGAACAAGAGAGCACCAGGAGAGAGAACCTTCCCATATTCAGTACATACCTTATTTTAGATCCAGTGGCATTATCAATGGGTCTCTATGTTTCTTTATGCAATGCAGGTAGATCATGGCTGATGAGAGGAACAGGCATGTTGCTGTACATAGCTTTCCAAAAACATCATGGCACCCTCTCTCAGTATTCCTCTCATGGGGCAATGGGCTGGGTTCTTGGGGGATTTATTCAAAAATCAAATTGCCATGATGGGTGGATGCCACTCTGAAGCAATGGGCATTTTGGGCAGACTGTATATGCCTGCAGACAGCTCTAAGTATTGGCCACATGTGACATAATTTAAAGACATAAAATTCAATGACTAAAAGGCATGGGTCAGGGACAGTAAAGCTGAGGAGGAAATGGCAATGTGATGCTGGGTGTCCTCCAGGCAGGAAATGAGATGAGTTACCATACATACATTGTGAGAAGTTCACTATGAAATTAGAGCAAGCAATTTCAGTACTGAACAGAAATCTGTAAAAATTAGAAAGACTAAAGGTAAGCCTGGAGTATACTGTAGTTTAACTATTCTTGTAGAAAAAACATTGGAGCTGCATCCATTAAAAAAAAGTTGTTGAGCCATTGATTATTCCTCTATGTTATGTTCTGGCTTGCTTAATTGAAGAAGTCAGCTTTTAATACTGCCATCATCTCTTGGGAAAATATGCATAGTTAATTCTGTGTATTTTTTCCACCACTGAGATAAGCAGTGGTTTAAAATGCAACCTAACATTCTGTATATTCAACATAAAAGCATATACAATTTAATATAAATAGCTTATTACAGATAGCACTAGGCAAACATCTAGATCCATAGTGCAGGCACATACACTATGTAGCCATGCCCCCATAGGAGTTGCTGGAAGTAGTGGTTCCAACTGTCACACTGCCCTCAATCACCTTTTTCCACACATCCAGAGTCACAAGAACAGGCCGGTACTTTGTGTTGTTGTTTTATTAGGGGATTTAACTTGGATGGGGAAAGGGGTAATTGTGGGATGCCCATACAATCAACAATTCTTTCACTGGACCTTCTATATACACTCTTGTATATAGACTTCTCCTCTCCCTCCAGCACAATCTTGCTTCTCAGTTACTTCCTCTTGCTCTCTCCTGCACAAACCTCTTGGGCCTAGCTTGCACATGGTGAGTAGTGTTGAGCGAACCCGGACTGTAACGTTCGGGTCCGTACCGAACTTTCGGGTGTCCGTGGCACGGACCCGGACCCGGGCATTTCAAAAATCGTTCGGGTTCGGTCCGGGGTTCTGCTATTTTACTCCACGTGTTGAGAAGCTGCAGGGCAGCCATCAACAAGTGTTTCACTGGTTTGCCCTTAGAAGCCATCACAGCCATGCCTACTAATGGCATGGCTGTGATTGGCCGGTGCATCATGTGACCCAGCCTCTTTATAAGCTGGAGTCACAGTGCTGCAGTCACATGCTCCTTGGGTTAGTGTAGGGAAAGGTAGCTGACTGCGTGAGGGACAGATTTGAGACATTTTAAGACCTGATCCTGCATCCTGAGATAGATTACTTTACTACTGCTGTCTGTGCTGTTGCTCTGAGGACAGATAGCAGAAATTAGAGATTTCACATACCGCTGCTTTGAGTTGCAGATCAAGCTCTGCATAGAACAACGATCGCTACGATCGTGCTCTACGATCAGATTGTTGGGGGAATTTGAGATTTCAAATACCGCTGCTTAGAGTTGGAGATTTGCAGATTAAACTCTGTCCAACGAAACGATTGTACGTTCGTACACAACGATCAGATTGTTGGGGGAATTTGAGATTTCAAATACCGCTGCTTAGAGTTGGAGATTGCAGATTA
>BLSH010396482.1:26630-41508 GCA_018402905.1 Glandirana rugosa
CCTCTTATTAAAACAGGGTACCCGGAGGAGAACCTAACCGACCATACCAGAGTTCGTGATATTTAGCTTGGTGAGCTCACAGCTTAGATACTATATTTAGATCTACAGCCGATTGTCCTCACTAGTAAAACGGCAATGGTCTTATTATATATACTAGAGGTTAGGAAACAGAATCAACAGCAGAACAAAACGGCTGCATCTTCCGAGGTGTAGCCGTCTTGTAATCCATGTGGTTAGGGACCCACAATGTTAGCCGGCTTTTACACCCTGTTTTTTCGAGAGGTAATCCGTCTTGAGACCATACCAGCCAATCCAAGAGGAGGCCCATGGGACAAAATTATTCTCCAGAAGGAGACCTACTGGATTGAACGCCTGGAGGCTATCAAGCCTCCAGGCCTAAATAAAGTTTTGTCTTATAGACCATTTTTGTAAATGACAGGGTAGCAGGTAGGACTTGTCTCACACTCTCGAGGAACTCTCTCTTGGGACTACCATCATCATTCCATCTTATATGGCTTAAGATGGCCATGGTGAGGTGAGTCAGGCCCTCATTTATCTTAACGGGTTACCTTGAATTTACCGTCATGTTGTCTGTTACAGTATTGGTAATTATGTCTGCGATCACCTTGGGCTGAGACTCCGGTTGGTGGGGGCCACAGGTCGTGTGTCCATTCACTAGGTGCCCCTACATAAGTCCTGCCTCAGGATCTCATATACTGAGGTCATGATACATGGGATACTTCCCCAACTAATACAGATCAAACACAAGACAGCAGTCAAATGCAACCTATATGGAATCATAACTACATATATCCTCCAGCTTTTTAGTGGACTATCTGTCCACTCATGCTCAGTGCAGAGTTTATTTAAATACAAACACAGTTATTTACAAATTAATGTATGTGGGATATTATATTTTATTATATCTACATCATTTTATGTTATTCCGACGTATATATATATTTTATTTTTTTCTTCTTTGGGTCCAGCATCTTGCCAACGTTTTGAGTAGGTTTCATTGTTCCCTTGGTTCTGACCCTCCAGGCGGACTAGACATCTGTGCCGTCGGGCTGGCATGTGGCTGAAAGCGCCGTGGCTGCCCGCTCGTTGTATGATCTTTTGTGATCTGCCTTGGGGGCTGGATACCACGGCGTGGGAGTTCACCCACCAGGAGGAGCTCCCTTGCCGCTGCCAGACATGCGCGTTGTTCCTCTCTCCCCCCCTGGTCCCGGAGTGGTGGGCGTCTACTTTCTGTGACGCTTCTATCGCCCAGGAGACGCTTCCCGGGGGGGAGTGTCCGCGCATGTGCAGTGGCCTAGCCGGGTTGATGACGTCACACGCCGCCGATTTGGCGGGGTGTGGAGACGGACGCCATCAATTGGGACCTGTAAGTATTCTATAAAGGACGGGCTGGAGGTAGCTGCATAACATAATCTACTAGCCCACACGGGCCCTCCGGAGCACCGGCGTTTATACTATATTTGGCTAGACTTGGTAAGTCCTGCATCAGGTAGCTATGCCTGCAGACCCCCTGTATATAGATACCTTTATGTGAACCCACAGACTCCAATCTGGGATTTATGGATATATGCTTATATTTTACAGCATTGGGAACCATGAATGGATGTGCTCATCTATCCGGACGGGCGCATTAACCATCTTATGGCATTCTGATGTTATATGCAGCTGCCTCTTACGAAAAACTTCCCCTGTCCTATACGATAACATAGAATCCTATCGACTTGATGAGATATATGCACATCTCCATCAATGTATATGTTTCTCTGGACACTGTGCCCAAAACTACTATACCCTCAGGTAATTAAAATATTGTGATCGTATATCATATTTTACTGAGGCATAGGACCCATCAAATTCTATTTTTTGTTATGTTCTCTTTACATTTACATACAGGCCCCCGTGCTAGCATGGTGCAGGTTTGGCCGCCAATAGGGGATGTCAGTGCCATGGTGACAACCCGTACTCATTAAAGGGCCTTCCTGATTCTGGGGTATTGGCCCTGTTGGACCCCTTGGGGAAAATATCTTGATACTGTGGGCGTACAAACCGCTGGTACTCACTATGTAAGTGGAATTCACTTTACATATATTTGTTGCAACATACCAATGGATGAAAAAGAAAATAACTTGTGCAGATATGCTTTCTAATTCTATTGTGTATTTTATTTATTATTTCTCATTAGATAAATTCTTTAAGCTCCAGATGAAGCGCACAGCGCGAAACTAGTTGAGCAAAAGGTCACCCTTCATCTAATCCAGTGGGAGCCCCGTCAGCGTAACCTATATGAACCAAATATTTACATTTTTTCTTTCCAAAAGTATGGTTGTATATTGGTATATTGAGGCATTAGGTCGCTGTGGGGCTATCTGAGATTAGTGGGGATCGTTTTCCTATTGACTCACCAGGGATTGTATCCGTCAATTGATGGACCCCTGGGAATCACATGTGAATTCAGATCACACTTTTCTAGACATTTTGAAGTCTGGGATAATGCATGCACTTTTTAACTATATATTTTAAATATCAATTGTGTATTGTGAGCATATAAATGCTATTGTCTGTAACAAATAAAGTTTATTATATACATTTTATTAGACATGCCTATAAAGTCCATTTCTTTGATTAATACTAATTTCACTTAAGGTTAAACCTAGGATGTGGCATGCTTATTTAGTTCCACCACCATAGTTCCACCCTATGGTGGACAATGTGTCCATAAAAACACCACATATGAACTACTTGGGTACTTTGATGGGTTGGTGACAGGTACTCAGGTATTCTGATGGGCTGGTGACAGGTACTTGGTTACTCTGATGGGTTGGTGACAGGTACTCGGGTACTCTGATGGGCTGGTGACAGGTACTCGGGTACTCTGATGGGCTGGTGACAGGTACTCAGATGGGCTGGTGACAGGTACTCGGGTACTCAGATGGGTTGAAGACAGGTACTCGGGTACGCAGATGGGTTGGTGACAGGTACTCGGGTACTCAGATGGGCTCGTGACAGGTACTCTGATACTCAGATGGGCAGGGGACAGGTACTCTGGTACACTGATGGTCTGGTGACAGATACTCGGGTACTTTGATGGACAGGTGACAAGTCCTCGGGTACTTTGATGGACAGGTGACAGGTACTCGGGTACTTTGATGGACAGGTGACAGGTACTCTGATGGACTGTGACATGTACTTTGATGGGGTGGTGTCAGGTACTTTTTATTTGGGGGGTGATCAGTGTGATTGGTGTACACAGTAGGCGGTAACAAACTGTTACCGCAATCTCCCTATCACACACGATTGGTGTGTGACAGGGAGAACCCGGCAACAGCTCATTACCGCGGTTTGTTTACATCATGTGACAGGCTGTGATTGACACAGCCGGTCACATGGTATAGAACCAATTCTATTGGCTCTTTACACTGATCAGAGCTGGGCTTTGTCCAAGGGACAAGCCTCAGCCCCGATCGCCGCGCTGCGCACCCCCGGGGGCACGCACTAGCGGCGTGCACGTGGAGGTCGGTAGTGACCGGCTGGGATTGGACACAGTCGGTCACGTGGTAAAGAGCCAAATCTATTGACGATCGCTCTGCGATCGCCACACTGAGGGCCCACAGTAGCGCCGAAAAGCGGCCGACGTCATATGACGTCGGCCCGGATCGACGAGGGGTTCCTGCCGACATCATTTTATAATGACTCGGTATGGAACGGGTTAAGCAACCTGTCAAGTAGAATTTTTTTTTTGTTTTATTCTTTATTATTTGTTCCTCTGTCTAACCCCTTATTAACCCTTAATTTACTCAAATCAGCATTAAGTAACTCCTTTTTCTGCTTCTCCATTTAATTATTATTTTCCTGCTGATTTTCTTTTTGTCCACTTCTATTTTATAAACTATTAATAATTGAAACTTTTTGGTTTGCTTTGCTCATTAATATTTTTATATTTTTACAACTTTAACATATATTTGCACGTTCCACATTGAAAAAAACTTAAAATGAAAAAAAAAATACATTTATTTAATTTGTAAATATCTTTTCAATGCTTTGTACCATTGCTGAGAGCTAAAGTGTAAACAAAACAGTTGCAGTAGGTATCGGTAATTGGTATTGGCGAGTACTAGAAAAAAAAGTATCGGTACTCGTAAAAAAAATGGTAAAGGTGCATCTCTATAAAAAGGCAATTGTTTATGATACATGTTGCTTTTCCAGACTAAATGTTATTCAGTTAGAGTTTCCATCTACTTTAAACACCCCATGTAATTTAGAAAACACAACTTACTTCAAAGTCAAATGGAGCAAAAAAAGTTCCCATCTACCTAGTTGATTTGAAAATAGAATATTGATTTGAAAATAGAATATTTTCAGGCCTGTTATGTAACTTTGGAAATGACTACTTATAAAAGTAAAAAAAAAAACATTGTTTTTAATGATAGTGTGGCCTTTCTACGTTTAGTTCTCACTCCCAGTCAAATTCTTCTAATGCAACCTAGTATATTAGCCAGGTTGAGGAAGTGAAACTGACATACAGAATAATTGGCACTGCCAAAATTATTTACAGTAGATTTTTTACATCCTCCCTGCAAATGTACCATGTTTTATGAATGGAAATTGAATGTAGGAGAGCCCAGGCTGCAGTGGTTTAGAGAAGACTTTTCTTCATACGTGTGGCATTTACGAGCACTAAGGTAAGGGGTCCTGTTGAAATTATTAGTGCACTTGTGGAAATGATCCATTAATGCAAGGTGGAACTGTATTCAAAAACAAAAGACAACACTAGAAGAGTCACACTGCTATTAAAAAACAGAGTTAGTGCAGCATGATAAAAGCGGAGAAACGATATACTAATTACCCACATGAAGTGCATTTAGAGACAGAAAGCCAATACTAAAAGTGTCAAAGCTACACTACAACTTAAAAAAATAAAGAAACTACTCTACTACAGCATGGTAGAAATGCATAAACAATATACTGCACTTACCTAACTTTATGTGGATGTTATACTGTATATATTTAATTTTTTTACGCTGTGCCATTTTAAAACTGACAACTAGGAATCACGGCTAGAGTTGAGCGAACACCTGGACGTTTGGGTTCAGCAGGTTTGGCCGATCTTTCCGGAAACGTTCGGGTTCGGTACCGAACGTTATCCGAACTTTACCCCGGACCCCAAACCCCATTGAATTCAATTGGGACCCGAACTTTTCGGCACAAAAATGACTGTAAAAAAGTCCTGGAAAATGCTAGAGGGCTGCAAAAGGAAGAAAAATGGGAGATGTTATTAGATCTGCAATCTGTCCCTTAAGATCGTTTTGTAATGCAGGATGAGAGATCGTTCTGTAATCAGATCTTTCTGTAATGCAGCATGAGATGTTATAGATCTACAATCTGTCCCTCAAAGCAGTAGTAGTAATCTCTACCTAGTTATTATCACTGCAATCTGTCCCTCACAATCTGTCCCTCACAGCGCCGGCAGCATCCTCTCCCTACACTAAATAAAATAGAGAAATACTTAAATATATTTTTCAGTGGCTAAAATGGATCTGTCTTGAATGGAAGGTAAGTCCAGTTGCAATATTCCCTACGCACGCATTCATGGCAATGGCTGTAGTACTGCTGGGTGCTGAAATGACGACAGGCTGGAAACCACCGGCAATCTGAATGGAGAAATATCACCAGCACACCAAGAATTCCTCAGAAGGGTCCCAAATAGACATGTACGGTTTGTTTCATTCCAAATTAAAGTTTGGATGAATTTTCCTTTTTCGGATGTATGCAAATTTCCGAATTACAATAGTACCAAATTTAAACGAATCCGAAATAACATAAAAAAATTCGGAAATTTGAATTCGAATAATTTTTGAATCGTCTGTGAATACTTTTCGAATTCGAAATTCGAAAAGTTTTCAAATCCGAAAAGTCCTCTAATTTGAATAGGTTTCCAATTTCCAAAGAGAGTAGAAAGTAGAAAACAAAGGAATAGAACAGACAAAAAAAACCAATAAACTAGAAAAGAATATAACAGAAAACAAAGGAATAGAATACAACAGAGCAAAACAGCTCTGTTCCATTCCACCACATTATATTCTTTCATTTTCTGTTATATTCCCCTCTATTGTATTCTATCTTTTTCCATTCTATTCCTCCACTTTCCACTCCACCCCGTTCTCCTTGGAAATTGGAAAACGATTTGAATTCGGAAACTGTTAAAATTCGAAAATTATTTAAATTTGAAAATGATTCAGATTTGAAAATTATTAAAATTTGAAAATGATTCAGATTTGAAAACTTTTCGAATCGATTGGAAAACAAATAAATGAAACAAATTCCGAAAACAAATTAAACAAATGAAACTAATCTAACTAAATGAATTTATGTAAAAAAAAAAATCGAAATTAAACAAAATAAAACATAACACAAACAAAATTTTTTTTCGCTCTGCACATGTCCAGTCCAAAACTTTATTTACATGGTCACATGTTACACATATGGCAATGTTTCGGAGCCACGCAGGGCCCCTTCGCTCCAAACCATTGCCGTATATGTACCATGGGACCATGTAAATAAAGTTTTGGACCCTTCTGAGGAATCCTTGGTGTGCTGGTGACATTTCTCCATTTTGAACAGAAGGTAGATTCCACTCTTTTTGTGCAGCAGGTGCTGGGCCCTTTATGAGACACATCAAGGGCAATGGAAAGAGAAGGCTGATAAGGAAGAAAAAGGAAGTAGTGGGGGAGGGTGCTGTGAGCTGTACAAAGCTGAGCTGAGTACCCGAGTACCTATCACCAGCCCATCTGAGTACCTGTCACCAGCCCATCAGAGTACCCGAGTACCTGTCACCAGCCCATCAGAGTACCTGAGTACCTGTCACCAGCCCATCAGAGTACCCGAGTACCTGTCACCAACCCATCAGAGTACCCAAGTACCTGTCACCAGCCCATCAGAGTACCTAAGTACTTGTCACCAGCCCATCTGAGTACTCGAGTACCTGTCACCACCCATCAGAGTACCCCAGTACCTGTCACCCACCCATCAGAGTAACCAAGTACCTGTCACCAGCCCATCAGAATACCTGAGTACCTGTCACCAACCCATTAAAGTACCCAAGTACCTGTCACCAACCCATCAAAGTACCCGAGTACCTGTCACCAGCCCATCAGAGTACCTGTCACCTACCCATCAAAGTACCCAAGTACCTGTCACCAGGCAATCAGAGTACCCGAGTGCCTGTCATCAACCCATCTGAGTACCCGAGTACCTATCACCAACCCATCAGAGTACCCGAGTACCTGTCACCAACCCATCAAGGTACCCGAGTACCTGTCACCAGCCCATCAGAGTACCCCAGTATCTGTCACCATCTCATCAGAGCACCCGAGTACCTGTCTCCTGCCCATCAGAGTACCCGAGTACCTGTCACCAGACCATCAGCGTACCAGAGTACCTGTCACCAGCCCATCTGAGTACCCGAGTACCTGTCATCAGCCCATCTGAGTACCAGAGTACCTGTCACCAGCCTATCAGAGTACCCAAGTACCTGTCACCAGCCCATCAGAGTACCCGAGTACCTGTCACCAACTCATCAAGGTACCCGAGTACCTGTCACCAGCCCATCAGAGTACCCGAGTATCTGTCACCATCTCATTAGCGCACCCAAGTACCTGTCACCTGCCCATCAGAGTACCTGAGTACCTGTCACCAGACCATCAGCGTACCAGCCCATCAGAGTACCCGAGTACCTGTCACCAGCCTATCAGAGTACCCGAGTACCTGTCACCTGCCCATCAGAGAACCCGTATTCACGGCGGCAGTGTGGATTCTGTGCGCGAATTGTCGTAAAAAGATGGCAATCTGCGAATGGCCGCTAGGGGGCGCACGCCCGCCGCACTCCTGAGGAGTGTGCCCGCGGCTCGGGCGGACCCGATGTCCGCCGGCGAGCCGCGATGAGCGGCCACAGGCAAAGAACGGGGAACCGCCGATGTAAACACGGCGGTTCCCCATTCTGACAGTGCGGGCATGGGTGATCTACTGATCCCTGTTACTGGGATTAGTTAGATCTCTAATGCCCATGGTAGCCCAAACCCCCCCCCCACACACAGTTAGAACACACCCAGGGAACATAGTTAACCCCTTCACTACACCCTGCAGGTTAACCCCTTTACTGCCAATGACATTTACACAGTAATCAGTGGACATTTCAATTTCTGATCGCTGTATAAATGTCAATGGTCCCAAAAAAGTGTCAAAAATGTCCGACATGTCCGCTGCAATATCGCAGTACAGCTAAAAATCGCAGATCGCCGCCATTACTAGTAACAATTAAATAAATAAATAAAAACCCCAGAAATTAATTCTCACCATCCGTAAATGCGGCCACTTTTGCGCAAACCAATCAATACACGCCGATTATGATTTTTTTTATCACAAATATGAGGAAGAATATAAATCGGCCAAAACCGGTGAAAAAAATGTTTTTTATATATTTTTTTTTTGGATTTGTATTTTAGCAAAAAGTAAGAAATTTCTTTTTTTTTTTGCAAAATGGTCGCTATTCTTTTGTTTATAGTGGTGATCAGAAATGACGCAGAGGTGATCAAATACCACCAAAAGAAAGCTCTATTTGTGGGAAAAAAAGGACGCAAATTTAGTTTGGGTATAACGTCGCACGACTGCGCAATTGTCAGTTAAAGCGACGCAGTGCCGAATCGCAAAAAGTGCTCTGGTCTTAAACTGGGAAATTCTTCCGGGGGTGAAGAGGTTAAGCTCACAACGCCCAGCAGTCAGTGCTGTCTGTTCTACAGCGTGTGAGTGTTCCTGAGTGACCTGATTTCCTGTTTATCTGATCCTGTGACCCGGCTTGACCTTGACCTTGTTGATTTTTGTCTGCAAAACAGCTCTGTTCCACATTATATTCTTTCATTTTCTGTTATATTCCCCTCTATTGTATTCTATCTTTTTCCATTCTATTCCTCCACTTTCCACTCCACCCCATTCTCCTTGGAAATTGGAAAACGATTTGAATTCGGAAACTGTTAAAATTCGAAAATGATTTAAATTTGAAAATGATTCAGATTCGAAAACTTTTCGAATTCGAAAACTATTCTAAACTGATTTGAAAACTTTTCGAATCGATTGGAAAACAAATAAATGAAACAAATTCCGAAAACAAATTAAACAAATGAAATTAATCTAACTAAATGAATTTATGTAAAAAAAAAATGGAAATTAAACAAAATAAAACATAACACAAACTAAAAATTTTTCCGCTCTGCACATGTCCAGTCCAAAACTTTATTTACATGGTCACATGTTACACATATGGCAATGTTTCGGAGCCACGCAGGGCCCCTTCATCATGCAAAGGGGCCCTGCGTCGCTCCAAACCATTGCCGTATGTGTACCGTGGGACCATGTAAATAAAGTTTTGGACCCTTCTGAGGAATCCTTGGTGTGCTGGTGACATTTCTCCATTTTGAACAGAAGGTAGATTCCACTCTTTTTGTGCAGCAGGTGCTGGGCCCTTTATGAGACACATCAAGGGCAATGGCAAGAGAGGGCTGATAAGGAAGAAGAAGGAAGTAGTGGGGAAGGGTGTTGTGAGCTGTACTGAAGGCTTCACCTGAGCCAGTTTGGGCTTACAACTCTGAAAGTTGCACTGCTGACTGGGCCATATAGTGCTTCTGTGTTTAGAACTCTGTTATCTTAGAGTTTTTCTGGCTAATGTAAGCACATTTCTTTTACATTATTAGGACTGTGTTAGCCCAGTGGTTCTCAACCCTGTCCTCAAGTACCCCCAACAGGCCATGTGTTGCAGGTTTTCCTTTATCTTGCACGGGTGCTTTAAATCAGAGTCAAGGGCTTGGTATTTTGGACAGCTATTTTATTTAAGAGAAATTCCCAAAACATGGCCTGTTGGGGGTACTTGAGGACAGGGTTGAGAACCACTGTGTTGACTGACAAGAAGCATTTGAGCCATCTTTCCTGATATGAACTTTTGTTTCGCTGCACACTGGCCTTTTCAGTTTAACCAGTTGCCAACCGCCCGCCATGGATTGACGGCAGCAACTTGGCTCGATATCGCAAACAAGATCGCGGGCCGTGAGCGCGTGCGCCACCGGAGGCACACTCGCGCGCTCACTGTGTTACGGGGGAGCCAGGGAGCGGGTAGGGCGAACTCGATGTCCGCCGGCTAACCGCAATCGCTCTCCCGCAGTGACAGAACGGAGGTCCGTGTGTGTAAACAACAGATCTCCCTTCTGACAGGGGGGAAGGAATGTGATCGTAGGCTCCCTGATCGCACTCTCCTCCCCCACTCAGCCCACCCCCCACACAGTTATTAACACATACCAGGGAACACAGTTAATCCCTAGTGCAACCCCTAGTGTTAACTAGGGTTGCCACATCATCCCTTATGAATTGCACAGGTTCTGAGGTTAATTTAATGCAGACAATGCACCAAGTGAGTTTAATTACCACCTTAATCAGCCACAGAACCTGTGTAATTAATATGTGTCCTGGATTAAAGGGATGATGTGGCAACCCTGGTGTTAACCCCTTCCCTGCCAGTGACATTTATACAGTAATCATTGCATTTTCATAGCACTGATCGCTGTATAAATGCCAGTGGTCCCAAAAAAGTGTCAAAATTGTCCAACATGTCTGCCGCAATGTTGCAGTCCCGCTAAAAATCACAGATTGCCGCCATTACTAGTAAAAAAACCCCCATAAATTAAATCTCACTGTTCGTAAACGCGGCAACTTTTGCGCAAACCAATCAATATACGCCAATTGTGTCTTCTGGGGTCCTCCAGCGGCACTCCTGGGTCCTCCTCCGCATGGAGTGACCCATCAGGGAAAGCTTCCCTGGGATCACACCTGCGGGCGCGCTCCCGTGTCCTGATGTTTGTGCGTATTCACACAAACAGCGGGTCTCGGCCCCGCCCCTTGACCCCCACGTCATTGGACCTGATTGACAGCAGCGGGAGCCAATGGGGACCCGTCACACTGGCTGGAGCGGATTGCTCGTAGCTGCTGCTGGAACGGCTCAGGTAAGTAAAAGGAGGGCTCTGGGGGGGTCACTACTGAGAAAAGGTTTTTCACCTTAATGCAAAGAATGCATTAAGGCAAAAAAACATGAGACTTTACAACCCCTTTAATGAGGTATTAAAATGAGATGCCTATTTCATGCCTTGGGAGGATGAGCTCATTAAAAGACTAGGCCTCACCAGATACATCACTTTATGGACCTTACAAAGGTAATTTGACAGATACCCTTAACCAAGCCTGTCTGGGGGTAAATGGCTTTCCCCACCCCAGAGGGACGCTTTTAGTACAAAAGAATACCTTTTTACCTTCAGATAGCTCTAACTTTGTTTCAACAACCAGACATTACACCCCATCGGGGATATAGCTTGGTGTATTTGGATGACATTGTCATTTTTATTAGGGGCTGGGAATCCCATTTGCCCAAAGTCCAGGCAGTGTTCAATTTCCTGAGGAGGTGGGAGGGAGTAGAACTAGTAGTACCCAACTTTTCAAAAGAATTAATAATCCAGCCAAAAACTAGACATGTACAATTTGTTTCATTTTGATTAATTTTGGGGAGGAAAGTTTCATTTTCTAAGATTTGGATGTATCTAAACTTCCAAAAGTAATGTCTGCAAATCCAAAAAAAAAAGTTATAATGAAAAGAAACAAATGCATTTGTTCATTCATTTCATTCATCACATTTTTTTGATAACATAAGGAATGATCCAAATTAATTGCGAATAGCTGGTTGTTAAGGAGCGAGCGGCCGCCATGTGGTGATGCCATGTGGCAGCCAAGCAGAGGTGATAGCCACTTGGCCACAGTGCTTTTACCTTTTTTTATGCTTTACATCTTAACATTTTATATTTGAAGTTTTGTGATGACATACTGTATACTAATAACATATCTATATGGGTTTTAGTTATTTATAAGCATAATTTGGAATCTAAATATACAAAACATTGATATCCAGAACAGGTTTTCATCATTCATTGAACAAATCATTCAATGGGTCTGCTGGATAATGTATTTACAGGACAGTTCATTTTAGTATTCTCCTGCTATCTTATTTCATGTGCATCTTTGTCTTTGTTAGATGCGTTTCTATGGTCCAGCTGGTCCATGTAGTTTGCCAGCTGCTGTGCTTGTTAGCATTACAAAAAATGGGTTACAGTATTTTGACATGCACCCTCCCCCTTCTCCTGTATAAAGCAATCACAGTACTCCCTCTAGGTAGGCTTGACAAAGAATTAGGTCCTTTGAAATGTCAGGGCATCGGTGTGATAAGGGTGTGGAACTCTCTTCCACAATTGGTGGTGTCAGCCGGAAGTATTGATCGTTTTAAAAGACTCTTGGACGTGCATCTTAAACCCCATACACTATTAGATTTTCTGCAGATTTTTTTGTTCAGATTTACCAAAACCATGTAGTGTAAGGGCCTGCCTGATTGCATACAAATTGAAACTCTTAAGGTTTGATCTCATATTATATGGTTTTGGTAAATCTGAAGACAAAAATCTGTGGAAAATCTAATAGTGTGTATTGGGTCTTAGTGAATACAACATACAGGCATATGGGAAATGATTATCGACATTGACACACATACAACTACACAGGTTGAAATGGATGGACTAGCGTCTTTATTCAACCTTACCTACTATGAAACTATGAAATGAGTAGCCATGTCCAGTGCTCAGCCCACATGTGACGTCATCCGGGAGATCCCCTGAAACACATTGTGCCTGTGTATAGAGCTCTGGTCTGTCCTCCAGCTTCAGCTATTCCTCTATCTAACAGCACTGCTATCCAGGACTAGGGTGTGAATACAGAGAGATGTCCATGCTAGAAGTGTTGAGTACACGCTTTTTCTTTTTTAATTGTGTGATTAGCCAATTTGCATTTGATTTTAACATTAAGTCTTCGGTCACACCAAACACAACTTTAAAATTGTGCGACTTCTCTTGAAATCGCACAATTTCTAAGCCGCATGTCAGTGCAACTTCAGGTGTGACTTGGAAGGCATCTGTGTGACTTCATGCACGAATGTCTATGCAAGTCCCACCTGAACTTGCAAAAAAAGTAGTGCAAGAACTACTTTCAAAATCACTGGATGGACCAATTTGACTGCTTCCATTGCTGAAAATAGGGTGTGACTTGTCTTGCGATTTGAAACTATCAAATGTCATTGGTAGATTTCCCTAATCTTGTGAGGAGCAACACCAAAGGCAGCAAGAAGTGTTTTATAATTCTTGATGATTCCAATGCTTGGATTAAGAATTTGTGACCTAATCAACTTATGGGCATTAACTGTCTTTTCTGATGGACTTGATTTTTGTTTATATTCCACAAATTCTTTCATTTACATTTTTAGTCAGAAGTATTTTGAGTGCACTAAAAATGTTTTTGGTTTTATTTACATTGCACCACTTTAAAGGCTGGGTTCACACTACAGCGACTTGGGATGCGACTTGTGTCGCCCCAAGTCGCTTGACATAAAAAATCCCATTGAAGTGAATGAGAGCCATCTTAATGTACACAACTGAAGTCGCTCAGACTTCAAAAAAGGCTCCTGTACTACTTCAAGGCGACTTCTATCCGACTTGTGCCCATAGAATTCAATGGAAGTCACCTCCAAGTCGGATCCCCACCTATATTGAAGCGACTTTACAGGAAAAAGAAAAGAATTTACACAGGTAATCCCCACAAATTACCCAGGCAACCCCCTCCCTCCCTTCTCTTATTGGCCACAGGCAAAGTCACCTGTCATGGAGGTCGCTTTAAGTCGCGTTGTAAGTCGTCCAAAGTCACGCTAAAGTCGCGTTGAAGTCGACTACCAAAGTCGTGCCTGAAGTCGGATCGCATCTGTGTGAACCAGCTCTAAAGGTGTCCTCCACCAGACCAAGTTGACTAACCACAAACATTCTTCACTGAAGTTGTTCAAAAAGTCACAAATAAACATTTTACACAATATCTTCAAAATACATTCTTTTATATGTTCTGTAAGTACCCCATAGCTGTTCTCCTGGTGCCTCTAAATTCCCATGATGTATTCATACCTTATAAAGGTGAGAAAGTTCAAAGTCCATTAGGATCCTACGAGGGGTGGTTAAGTGCAAAAGTAGTTCACCTCTTTAGCAGCATTCTGTTCCTTGAATGGTGAGACCTGGAACAATACCTCCAGCCATTTTACTGCGGCACCACCTGGAGGTTTTTCCCTCCCTATTTTATGTGTTTCCCCTCGCAGAGGATTGTTAGAATATACAGTTTTACAAAGACATGCAAATGAAGTAATCAAACCTACAACATTCAAAAATATATTTCAAAAAACACAATCCAGTAAACCCCTTGGAAGCACCTGCTTACACGCTGACCAGTAGTATATTCTGTGTGTGCGTGTTACACACATTTCCTCACCTCTGCATGCATATGTAAATGTATAAAAAATATATTTAAATATGTAATAATATATTAAACTAACATTATTTAAAAGAATGTCCTTCCTCCCCACAATTTATTCTATCAGAACAGCTAATTAATGAATTCCAAAATGAAAACATTGCTAAAGAATAGATTGATAAGTACCCAAAGATTGGCCACATGTTTTTGGACCAGGGGCGTAACAATGGGGTCATAGGGGTCACAATTGCGACCCAGCCCCATGCTCCAGGGGGCCCATGCGGCTCCCCTGTGCACCTGGATAGGAGGAGTGGCTTATAGAGGAACCAATGCCCTCCATATTCCTCCTGCAGCTGCTGAATGCCTGCTTCTCCTCCTCCTCCCTCCTGCAGGCATTTAGCAGCTTTAGAAGGAAAATGGAGGGCATCAGCTCCTCTATATG
>BLSH010396483.1:16845-41073 GCA_018402905.1 Glandirana rugosa
TCATCATGTCCTTGGAAAAAGTTTCAGCCAGGCTGAAACTTTTTGTGTTCAGCCTCGTCAATTCTGCCGAGAGTATCCCTTACTAACAAAAACACTGCATTACGTTGAACACGAGAAGTACAGTCAGGCTCTTAGCCTGATCACACTTGGGTCGGAATCCCAACTAAATGATTTTGACCTCTCACGTGTCAGACCACGTCGAGACGTATCTTTGGTTCGTAGAAGGTCCAAAAAAGACAGTTTCGAAGTAATTGGAGGGACCGCCATACTAAGACAGACCTTAAAACAAGGTTTTCACCATGTTAATACCTAAGAATTACAGGCCTACAATATAAAACGCCAAATTTTCATGCAAAATAATTGTACCACTTTTGGAACAAAATTCCAGACAGAATCATACCGCCAGGGAGGTTAATGAAGCTTTGACAGAAAAAACCTGGAAGATGCTTGGTTTCTATGCAGAGCTGCACCAGACTGTGCACTCTCCAGTTTTAGTAAATCAACCCTAAGGCTGGGTTCACACTAGTCCGATTCTCGGACTGACATGAAGAGCACAAGTTGCATTACGTCACAAAAACAATCATTCCCTATGAGAGCCGTCTTAACTGCTCCGACTTGTGTTTTTCAAAGTCGGACCGACTTTGAAAAAGGTTCCTGTACTACTTTTGTCCGACTTTGATCCTACTTCAGCCTATTGAAAGGCATTGAAGTCGGATCAAAGTCGTATCAGTGTCTTCACTGATCCGACTTTGGCATGCGACTTGTGCTCTGGGGATCTTGAAGGGGAACTCCACACCATATTTTGACGGCGTTTCGCGACAATGAGCCAAGTTGCCGCCGTCAAGCCACGGCGGGCGGTCGACAAGTGGTTAAAATGTATCTATACCCAAAACTATTTTTTGCTTGGATAGTTTAGGGAGAGATTAGAACCCCTGTCAGGTTTTACTGCCGTCTGGGCTCCGTTCATAGTTGTGCAACCCAAAGCTCAAACACGTGTCCCTTTCATTGCAGCCTCAGCTGCACTGGACAGTGAATGAATGGGAAATGCTCCGTGATGAGCAGCTTCCTCTTCATTCGCAAACTGAAGCATAGGAAACACATTTCCTATGCTTCGGCTATGAATAAACACAATGAGTGAGCGTGTTCACTGTGTTCATTTAGAAAAGGAAGACGCTTGTAAATGACCTATTTACTGTCCCCTTCCCTCACACTCCATCCTGAAACATCCCCTGCAGCAGCTGGTGGGAGGGAAGTGAGCAGCACTTCAGGGCAGGGGGGCCAACACAGGGAGAAGCCCGGGCATTAGGGGGAATTGGCACCCTACGTAGTGATTAGAGTGCGCCCAGGCACACCTGGCACACTCCCTTTGCATACCTATAGCTCCGTTAGAGAGATTTCCTCCCCACCTTAGGCTGGGTTCACACTATCCGACAAAAAAACGGTCCTACTTTGATCCTACACTGCTGTGCAATTTACGGTCCTACATGGGGTCAAAGTCGGACCGTTTGTCTGTGAACAGGGATCCGACTTTGATCCCGACAATGCCAGGCACTTTGTGCTCTGGGGATCTTGAAGGGGAACTCCACACCATATTTTTAAAGAAAAAACTGGCATGGGGTCCCCCTCCAGGAGCATACCAGCATACCTGACGGCGGCCGTGAGAGCGAGTATTGCGAGGCGCACTCGCACACTCACTGTGTTCCGGGGGGGCAGGGAGCGGGTAGGGTGGACTCGATGTCCGCCAGCTACCCACGATGCCCCTCCCCACAGTAAAAGAACGGAGGTCAGTGTATGTAAACACGAATCTCCGTTCTGACAGAGGGGGAAGGGCAGTGATCACAGGCTTCCTGTATATGGAAGCCGTGATCACTCCCTTCCCCCTGCCAGCCCAGCCCCCATACAGCTAGAAAACACTGAGGGAACACAGTTAACCCTTAGCGCACCCCCTCCAGGTTAATCCCTTCACTGCCAGTGCCATTTACACAGTATATCAATGCATTTTCATAGCACTGAGCACTGTATAAATGTCATTGGTTCCAAAAAAGTGTCAAAATGGTCCGACATGTCTGCTGCAATATTGCAGTACCGATAAAAATCGCAGATCGCCGCCATTACTAGTAAAATATAAGAAAAAATAAAAAACCCCATAAATTAATTCTCAAATATTTTTTTTTTACAAAATTGTCGCTTTTTTTATTTATAGCGGTGATCAGAAATGACGCAGAGGGGATCAAATACCACCAAAAGAAAGCTCTATTTGTGGGGAAAAAAAGGACACAAATGTTGTTTGGGTACAATGTCGCACGACCGCGCAATTGTCAGTTAAAGCGACGCAGTGCCGAATCCCAAAAAGTGCTCTGGTCCTAAACTGGGAAATCCTTCCCGGGCTGAAGTGGTTAAAGAATATGTATAGACAAAACTTAACAATAACACATATACGTATATACTAAATATAAACTTATAGATTGAGTGGCTCAGTGTACCAAAAAAAACAGCCCATGATATGCCAAATACCAAAGAGTGACCAAGGTGATTCCTTTGGGCCTCATCCTGGCATGACCCAAGTCATTGAGATAAAATGTAAGTATAAAATAAATTGTTAGTGCTGAGCAAGTGGCGGCTGGTGGGTTTTTCCTTTGGGGTGGCGGTACTGACAGCTCAATAACCCCACAGACTGCGGCGCACACTGACAGCGCCCCTCGGCGGACCGTGGCGTGACACCACCACATCCTCCCCACCCCCTCTGGGAGGCTGGCGTTGCGGCACCTACCCGATCTAGAGTTAGTGAGCTGTCCTCTCCTCTGGTGTCCTCTACTCCACTCCCATGGCGCAGGCAGTGGCTCCGGTGTCTGCTCCTCCCACGGCCATGTGTCTTCTCTCTGTCGCTTCCTCCAAAGCGCTAGCCATCCAATAGGTCCAATCACGACCTGCCTCCTGATTGGTGGGGAGGAACTTTAGTGTGAAAATATTGAAAATTAATTCGCTATCGTCACACAACTGGGTGGGATCGGGGCGCAGCCCATCCTTTTTTAGAGCCTATTAGAGCCTCTGGCTCCCCCCCCATTGGAATCCATAATCCGGTGCCCTGATATCTAAATCAGGGGGTCGATTCATGGATGGGGGGGGCCTGGTGACGACCGTCCAAACAAATAGGATAATGTGTAATTGCTATCAAGTGAAACTAAACTGCTAATATATCCCCAACGAATATCTGACAGAACCAATAAAGCACTGCATGATTTTTTTTTTACAATTTATCAAAAATGCAAAATTAAGAGTAGAGGAATCATTTTGGACATATTTATGAAAAGCAAATTAATCCAGACATGTATTTGTGCTAAGACTAGGCCTTTTTTGACACTTGTTGCGTACAAGTTAAAATCAATATTTTTTTGCTAGAAAACTACTTAGAACCACAAAACATTTTATATATATATTTTTTAACAGAGACCCTAGAGCAGGGTTTCTCAACCAGGGTTCTTTGGATCCCTAGGTTTCCTCCAGAGGCTGCTAGGGGTTCCTTGAGCGATGGTCAATTTCTACCTCTCAGATAAATTCCCAATGACACCATTGATCTTTTTAGCCATCTGTAATGGGGTAATTCTTCCCAATGATCACAAGTGTAAGGAGCATTCTTCCCATTGACCATCACACTAATGTATCATGAGTTGTAGATTTTTAATTTTTAGCAGGGGTTCCCCGAGACTGGAGAATCATTTCAAGGGTTCCTCTGTGTTGAAAAGGTTGAGAAAGGCTGCCCTAGAGAATAAAATGGCGGTCGTTGCAATAGTTAATGTCACACAGTATTTGTGTAGCGGTCTTTCAAACGCAATTTTTTTTTTTGGAAAAAATACACTTTAGCCTCCCTGGCGGTATTCCCGAGTGTGGCTCGGGTTAATTTTCACTACCAAAAGAGGTAACTCCAAAGCCACACTTGGGATCACATCTCAGGATCTAGGCAATGTTGCTTACCTTGTCCCCAGGATCCTGTGATGTTCTACCGCGGTGTCCTCCGGCGGAATCTGTCGCCCGATGCCTCTGGGTTCCGGGCTCCGCTCCCTGCGAGCGTTGCGTCGCAAGGGGCCGGAGCCCAGCGGCAAATTCAAAAAAGTGAAACACACATAGCACATCCAGTACACTGCAGTCTGTAAGATTACATTGCTGTATGAAATCATTTCACATCCCCTTTGTCCCTAGTGGTTTGCCCAGTGCCCTGCATGCACTTTTATATTATATATGCCATTCTTTCTGCCTGGAAACTTGAGAATGTCCGTGGCAACCAAAAAGTGTCCCTTTACGTCAAAAGTGGTTTTTGATGAGCTAGAAAACACCGATAGTAAATAAGAATCATTTGCAGAATTGAGTGATACTGATTTTTGGGGAAATTTATCATCAGAAACTGAAAGTGACGACAGCGACAATTCTGCAACTGAGCAAATGTCAGTGTTTTTGACTTGATTACATTATTGAATACATTTTATTACTATTATATTATTATTATTTTTGATAATGATTTATAGTTATTTATTATATTATATATTTTTTTCATATATATATTATAATTTATGATTTCGTTATTTCAAATTTTATCATACTCGGCATGTCTACTAGACTCTTGTCTTAAGTGAGTTATTCCTAAGAATTACAGGCCTACAATATAAAATGCCATTTCTATGCAAAACAATGTACTGCTTTGAGACGCAAAAATCTGACATAATTGCACCACCAAGGAGGTTTATGAATTAAAAAAAAACAAAATAGTAAAGTTATCAAAATGTTTTGTATAATGTAAAAGAAGATGTTACACCAATGAAATAGATACCTAACATGTAATGATTTAAACTTGCGCACGCGCATGGAATGGCGACAAACGACTCTACTTAAAAATCTCCATAGGGGACACTTTAAAATTTTTTACAGGTTAGCTGTTCAGAGTTAAGGCCCGTACACACAATGCGAATCTCGGACGGAAACTTTCGTTCGACGCCCGATCGTTTGAAATTCTTACCGTTAGTACGCTCCTTTCGACAGCGGATTTAGATTTTTCGTAAGACAAAAGTTGGCTGTGCAGACTATAAAATTTTTTTTGGAAAGCAACTCAACGTCCGATTTTTGTATCATTAGTACGGTCTTCATACGAAAAAAAGACATACGATCACAACTACGCAGGCTCAGAAACTAAAAAATGCAGAGAAAACTATTCAACACATTACGTCACTTCTGACGTTGAATTTGGTCAGAGGAAAATTGATTGTATTGTTTGTACGCTCTTCACTTTGAACACGAGACAAGCATCCAACAAAAAATGGACCTTCTGTCGTCCGAAACTCGCATTGTGTGTACGAGGCTTTACAGAGGATGTCTAGCACTAGAATTAGTGTTCTCAGATGTGTGATTTGAATGCCGTTTACATATGTGGGCACGACCAACGTATGCATTCGCTTTTTTTTTTATTACTTTTATTCCTATTACAAGGAATGTAAACCTCCCCTGTAATAGAAATAAGGATGGCAGGTCCTCTTTATTGAGAGATCTGGGGTCAAAAAGACCTCAAATCTCTTCTTTACCTTTAAAAGCCAAAACCAAAAAATTTAATTTTGACTTTAATCACTTGCCAACCGCCCGCCGTGGCTTGACTGCAGCAAAGTGGTTCGTTATCGCGAAACGCTGTCACCTGGCAGTGGCCTCGATAACAAGTATTTAGAGCACGCGTGTGCACCAGAGTCATGCTCGCGCGCTCACTGTGTTCCGGGGGGGCCAGGGAGTGGGTACAGCGGACTGTGGGGGAAGCCCACGATGGCTCCCCCACAGTGAGAGAACGGAGGTCTGTGTATGTAAACACGGATCTCCGTTCTGACAGATGGGGAAGGGATGTGATCACAGGCTTCCTGTATATGGAAGCCATGATCACTCCTCTCCTCCTGCCAGCCCAGCCCCCATACAGTTAGAACACACTGAGGGAACACAGCTAACCCTTAGAGCGCCCCCTCAAGGTTAACCTCTTCCCTGCTAATGGCATTCACACAGTAATCAATGCATTTTCATAGCACTGATCGCTGTATAAATGCCTAATGGTCCCAAAAAAGTGTCAAAATGGTCCAACATGTCCGTCGCAATATCGCAGTACCGCTAAAAATCACAGCTCGTCGCCATTACTAGTAAAATATAAAAAAAATATAAAACCCCCAGAAATTAATTCTCATCATTTGTAAACGCGGCAACTTTTGCGCAAACCAATCAATAAACGCAGATTGCATTTTCTTTTACCAAAAATATTTGCAAGAATATAAATCGGCTGATGAAAAGTAATGTTTTTATATATTTTTTTTTTTTTTTTTGGATTTGTATTTTAGCAAAAAGTAAGAAAAATTAGTTTTTTTTACAAAATTGCCTCTCTTTTTCTGTTTATAGCGGTGATCAGAAATGAGGCAGAGGGGATCGAATACCACCAAAAGAAAGCTCTATTTATGGGAAAAAAAGGACGCAAATTTTGTTTGGACACAACGTCGCACGACCACGCAATTGTCAGTTAAAGTGGCGTGGTGCCGAATTGCAAAAAGTGCTCTGGCCCTAAAGAGGGAAATCCTTCCAGGGCTAAAGTGGATAACCACTTGCCGACCAGCCGACATGGTTCGACGGCAGCAGGCTGGCTCTCTTGCGCAAATCGCCGGCGCAGGATCAAGTATTGTGGGTGTGCATACGCTGCTGGAGGCGCACTCACATGCTAGCAGGTGAGCCAATCAGGGGGTGGGGTGGACTCAATGTCCGTCGGACAACCACGATCGCTTCCCTGCAGAGACAGTGCGGGGATCCGCCAATGTAAACAAGCAGATCTCCGTTCTGACAGGGGAGAGGAGAGTGATCGTATATTCCCTGTATATGGGAGCAGTGATCTCTCTCCTCCCCCAATCCTCCCAGCCCCCACACAGTTAATAACACACTGACAGGGAACACAGTTAACCCTTTGATCACCCCCTAGCTTTAACCCCTTCCCTGCCAGTGACATTTACACAGTAATCGGTGCAGTTTCATAGCACTGATCGCTCTATAAATGCCAATGGTCCCAAAAAGTGTCAAAAGTGTCCGATATGTCCGCCGCAACATCGCAGTCTCACTAAAAATCGCAGATCGCTGCCATTACTAGTAAAAAAAATTCAAAAAATAAAAACGCCATAAATCAATTCTCATCATTTGTATACCTTTTGCGAAAACCAATCAATATACGCTTATTGCGATTTTTTTTTTTACCAAAACTATGAGGAAGAATATATATCACCCTAAACTGAGGAAGAATTTTTTTTTTTTTTTTGGACATTTATTATAGCAAAAAGTAATAAATATTGTTTTTTTTTTTTCAAAATTGTCATTCTTTGTTTGTTTATAGTGCAAAAAATAAAAACCATAGAGGTGATCAAATTCCACCAAAATAAAAGCTCTACTTGAGGGAAAAAATAGGACGTCACTTTTGTTTGGGTACAACGTCGCACGACCGCGTAATTGTCAGTTAAAGCGACGCAGTGCTGCATGACAAAAAGTGCTCTGGTCAGGAAGGGGGTAAATCCTGGTGGTTAGGAAGAGAAAAAAATCCCTTTAAGACCAAGAGGTGGAAGTGACGTCAGACGTTGCTCCGTTCCTCCAAGGGCATAGAGCCAAGAGGGGGCTATCTTGCCCTCACTATGCATCTTGCCCAGCCACCGATCAAACCAGATTGCTTCTGGGTTTAACAACGGCTCCGATAAACCCAGAAGACATTGGGAAGAGGCGCGGGGGGGGGGGGGGTCACCTCTCCCATTGCCTAAAAAAATTAGATCTTGCAGCCAACTCACTGCTAAGATCCCTTTTATATGAAAGCCAGCCGCCTGCTGCAAATAAAGATACCGAGGCGGTTCCCAGGCAGTGTTGGAGTGGTCTTATAGAGCAAAGTGGAAGTTTCATATAAAGGATTTACTATCTATCCATTAGTGGATGTTTTCCTAAGGCTTTCCTGACATTGTCTTAGGGCTCGTTTACACTTTGCTTCAAAACAGGGCGTCAGACAGGCGTTGTTAAAGCTCCCTTAATGCCAGTCAAAGCTCCTGTCACTAAATATGATGGTTGGCTTACAGCCCTGTTTACACCTTGCATTGTGGCTTCGCATCAGAAATGATACCCCATGTAACTTTAGCCAGACTTCAAAGCCTCTCCAACGCCTCCATAGAAGTCTATGACAAAGTTTGTTTGAAGCTCAATTGAAGCACCTGCGGCTTTTCAGAGGCTGCAATTCAGCTTTAGCTTCCCTTTGTTTTGGAGAAATTGCAGGTATGAGATATCAACAGACACACAGGGCATTGGCCAAGCTTCAACAAGGCCTCAAACGTGCATCACTGAAGCCTTGTCGAAGCCTTGTTGAAGCCTTGTTGAAACCTCACTGAAGCCTCTTCGAAGCACCGCCGAAGCCTCAAAAACACATCATAAAAGCTTGTTGAAGCTGTATGAGCTTTAATGAGTGTTGAAGCTGAAGCAAGTGTAAACTAGCCCTTAAAGTGAGAGTTCTGTGAGCACGGAGGTGATTGGTGGAGGAAAAAATCATCACTCAAGCTTATATTTAGAAGAAACTTCACCATATTGCACTTTTATATTGGAGATTTACTTACGTGATTAATGCAATTGCTTACATTAACGCAGCATCATTCCACTTTATATTATTGAACTTTACAGGTTTTCACAGGGTCCCAGGTCCACTTCCTCTCCTTGAGCCACGGCTCCGGAAGGAAGTTCACTACCCCCCCATGGTATTTGGACGTCAGACTGGATTAACATATTGCCCAAATTTTTTGGTCTCCTAGCTACCACCTTTTTTTTTTTTAAACAAGATTTTTTATTGTATTTTCCGGGTAAGGGTACAGAAGAGAAAGAAGGGAGGGGAGGGGGAGGGGGAAGTACAGGTAATAACAAACCAATATTTATTGTAATACAATATTAGCTCTATTGATATCCATACACAATTGTGAACTTGCATGCAGTCCTACGAAATTGGATTAGGCCAGGAGTTCCACCACTTCTGGTGTTTAGAGAAGGTAAGGGAGTTATAGGCTAATTGTTTCTCAAAGGTGACATTTATGTCGACTAGTTTGTTGACTTCGGATAAATTGGGGGTGCTTGTGTTTCTCCACTTCTGGAGTATGAGAGATCTTGCCGCTAGGAGTATGTGTGTTGCTACCGGTCTTAGGTCAGGTGGATATGTGTCAATGCCAATGTTTAGTAGAGCTAGATGTGGGCAAGGATTCTTGAGTATTCCCGTAATGGATGCTAGTTTGTGAAATATGGAGTTCCAGTAGCTGGTTAGTGCTGGGCACTCCCAAAGAATGTGGAGAAGGTTCCCAATTTGGCCGCATCCTCTCCAGCACAGGGGAGAGTTTTGTGAGGAGAATGTTGCTAATCTGTACGGGGTGTAGTACCACCTAGTGGATATTTTTATGGTCATCTCCCAATGGGATGTGCAGTGGGATGATTGGGCGATGGTTTTGAAGGCATTGTGCCATTGTTTATCCGTGAATGTTTTGTTCAGGTGTTTTTCCCATTTGAGCATTGGGGGTGTTTTTGTGAAGACCTTTTTGTCATTTAGTATATTGTAAAAAATTGAGATCCCTTTCTTATCCTTATTGGGGGCCTTTAGGAAGTCCCATGTTTTCTCATTGACCAACATTTTTGTTAAAGGGTGTTTGGAAAGAAAGTGTATTATGCGGGTTATGTTATATAGCTGTTGTTGGGGGATGTTAAATTCGTTCATCACTTGTGTTCGGGATTTGAGGACATGACCATCGTACAATTGTAGGATAGAATGTAACCCACAGGTTATTAATGGTTTGGTGTTGAGAGGGTTTAGTATTTTCCTAAATATGTTGATGTGTGGTAGATATGTAGTTAGGATGTCGGGCTGAGATATGTCTCCATGCCTCTACAGATGCTTGTGTAGGCAGTGGAAGCTGGGATAAATCCTGTTTAATCCATGTATCTAACAGTAATAACTCGCTGAGGTCTTGGGTTTCAGTTACACTTCTCTCTATTTCCACCCATAGGGGAGTCTCCCCTTTTGGAACCCAGTGTTGCAGTTGCTCCAAGCGTACCGCCCAGTAATAATCCACTAAGTTGGGTAGACCTGCTCCTCCAGCGAGTTTATGTTTTGTAAGTGTTTTTGCAGAGCACCTTGCTCTTTTTCCCAACCATATGTACTTGGATACCTGTTTCTGCAGCATATTTAGGTTACTCATTGGAATAGGAGTTGGGAGGGCTCTGAACATATATATAATTCGAGGCAAAATATTCATTTTAAATGCTGCAATTTTACCACTCCAGGAGATTTCGCACTGTGAGAAACTTGCAAGTTCTTTGGATATTTTTGCTATTAGTGGGGTGATATTGGCGGAAGTTAGGTGGTCTGTTGATTTGGTTAGGTTAATCCCTAAGTAGTTTACACTTGACGTACTCCAGACAAAGGGGAAGCTATTTTGTATATCTCTGGCCATTGTTTGGGGGATTCCCAGGTCAAGAATTATGGATTTGGAGGTGTTAATCTTATAATAAGACACTTTGCTAAATTGTTGTATTGTTTGGTATGCCAATTCCAGTGACTTTTTGGGCTTCGTTAAGAATAAAATGATATCATCTGCAAATAAATTTAGTTTGTGTTGTCTGTTGCTAAAGGTAAATCCCGAAATTGAGGAGTTGGAGCGTATTGACTCAGCCAGTGGTTCTAGAATTAAGTTAAAAATAGTAGGGGAAAGGGGGCAACCTTGCCTTGTCCCGTTTGTAATTGGGAATTGCTTAGATAGTACATTAGAGGTGTAGACCTGCGCCGATGGGCAGGAGTAGAGAGCTAGTATGGTGGAGAGGATATTTCCTGCAAACCCATACTTCTGTAGTGCCATTTTCATGTGGTTCCAATGTACTCTATCGAACGCCTTCTCTGCATCCAATGCTAGAAGCAGAGAAGGCGTTCAGGTTTTAGTTGCGTGGTTAATGATGTTAATGACCCTCCTGGTGGCATCAGAAGTTTGGCGCCCAGTAACAAAACCAGTTTGGTCTTTCTGAATTAATTGTGGCAGAATATTCATTATTCTTTGGGCTAATAGTTTGGATAGGATTTTGACGTCAGAATTTAGTAGTGAAATGGGTCTAAAGTTAGGTGGCGTCGTGGGGTCTTTTCCTGGTTTTGGCAATGTTATTATATATGCTTTGAGCATTTCTTGTGGGAGAGCTGCTTTGTCAGTTGTTTTGGTGAAAACTTTTGCTAGGTAGGGAATAAGTTCTTTATGGAATAATTTATAAAAATCGTTGGGGAGACCATCTGGTCCGGGGGCTTTCCCATTTGGGAGAGATGATATGATTTGTGTAATTTCCTTCTCAGAGAAGGGGGCGTTGAGCATTTTAAGCTGCTCTTGTGTTACAGTGGGCAATTTTATTTTATTGAGGAAAGTATTAATTTCCTCTTCAGACAGTTGGTGGATACTGGGATCTTCATTTAAATTGTACAGGGATTTATAGTAGTCTGTGAACTGATCTGCTATCTCCTGAGGGTGTGTTATTTTCTCTTTATTGTTGGGGTGCAATAGGTGTGATATTCTAGTTTTAGCTTGTTGTTTCTTGAGTTTTCTTGCTAGATATTTGCCTGCTTTATTCGAGTGTGCGTATTGGGTGAGCTTTAGTCTCTTGAGGTGTTTGTCAAATTGCTCCAGCAAGAGTAGTCTGAGCTCATGTCTTAGTTTACTTAGTGAATTGGAAAAAGCTTCAGAAGGCTTGTGTTTGTTCAGCGTTTCAAGTTTATTTATTTCTGTTAATTTCAAAGTTAATTTAGATTTGTACTGTTTATTGATCCTCATATTCTGCTGAATACACACCCATCTAATGAAGGCTTTGTGCGCGTTCCACAAAATCCAAGGGTCTGACATTGAGGGGGCGTTGAGCTCAAAATACTCTTGGAGTTGCTTCTTAATGTGGGCGTTACATTGTGGGTGTTGGAGGTTTCTAACATTGCATCTCCATATGGGAGCCTGAGCTGGAGTGTTCCTCTCCTCCAGCACCAATTCAACCACCGCATGGTCAGACCATGTGATGTCCTTGATGGAGGAGGAGGAGGACCTCCGGAGTACATTTAGATCAACCACAAACATATCAATCCTTGAGTAGGTTCGATGTCTGGAGGAGAAATATGTGTAGTCTTTCTCCATTGCATGTTGACATCTCCAGACATCGTAAACCTGCTCTTCATGAAACAATGCTTGGAGGGCCGCTAATCTGCCCTTAGAAGAAGAGGTAGTGTCCGCCACAGGGTCAGCTGTGGCATTAAAGTCCCCACATATCAACAGATCCCCGTATTTGACTGAGGCGATTTTTTTGAATAGTCTTCTAGCAGATCTTACTTGATGTGAGTTTGGACCATATACCATGACTACAGTCATGGGCCGATTGTTTATGTCTCCTGTCAGGATAAGAAATCTTCCACTTTCATCAGGAAAGAAGTCTTTCAGTTGAAAGAAGATCAAGTTCCTAAGTGCCAATAGGACCCCTTTCCTCTTCTCCGATGCACTTGCAAAAAAAATGTTGGGGTAGTCTCTATGCTCGAACCTTGGAGGGTTTTGTTTAAGAAAATGAGTTTCCTGAACTGCTAAAATATCTGCTTTGCATTCAGTGGCTGTTTTCCATATTGCGAACCTCTTCACCGGATGGTTCAGTCCATTCGCATTAATTGACACGCATTTAATAGGCATCTTTGGTTCTAAGGGTTGTCACGGTGTTGGGTACTCCCATTGTGATGTGGAGGACCTGGTCCATTGAGCAATTAAAGGTGAATCTACGGGTAGGACTGTACCAGAATTCAAGTAGGAGCCTGTACCAATAGTTCGTGGGTAGGGGAAGGGAGAAAAGAAGCTTGTAGAGGATAGGAACTGTGAACTGAGTTAACATAAAAAGAGGATCAGGAAGGTGATCCGAGATGTTTATATTCATCTTGGTAAAGTGAGGGCCAATGGTATGTTCTGTCATCCTAGGCCTGGGACACTGTGTAGTTGGGATTCAGGCGATAGAGCTCCTCCGCTGAGCACCTTTTTATTTGCAGACCGCTTCCTTGACACTACTTACCATTCTGCTTGTATGTGGGGTGGGCATGTGCTGGTCGTCTCTTGTGTAGTTGGGGGGAGAATGCCCCATTGTTGCAGAACCTGTATTCCACTTTCTAAGGTGGAGATGTGAACTGTGGAGCCATTGTAGGTGGCTATCAGGCATGCAGGGTGCTTCCATTTATGAGGAACATTGTGATTGCGTAAGGTTTTCGTAATTGTTGCCAGGTTTCTTCTTTTTTGCAGGGTGTGTTTGGACAGATCTGGAAGGAGTTGGAGGTCTTTGTATTCTGCCGGGATGTTGTTGCACTGCCTAAAGGCAGTCTTTACAGCTTCCTTTGTCTGGTAGAAATGCACCCTCATTAATGTGTCCCTAGGCAGGTCCGAGGCTATGTATGATGGCTTGGGTAGCCTGTGGATCCTGTCTATGGCAAGTTCCGTGGCAGAAAGTGAGGGGATTAGGAATGTAAAAAGGGATTGAACAAAATGATGCAGTTGATCATTTGGAATTGATTCTGGGATCCCCCTTATCTTCAGATTGTTCCTCCTACTGCGGTCCTCTAGGTCCGCCATTTTGTCCTTAATCCACTCAATCTCTTCGTTTTGTGCTGCATGTGTGTCAATCAGAGCGTTGTGGGAGTCTATGTATTCCTCCCTGGAAGTTTCTATATTGGTAATTCTGCCTTCTGCTCTTTGCAGGTCTCCTTTAAATTGTTGGATACAGTTCTGCATATCTGACTGAAGGGAAGATCTCAGGGAAATAAGCATCTCTTTGAGGGTGATGTCTGAGATGGGCTGCCCTTGTGTGGGGAATGTCGCAATTGGGTCTGCGGCTGTGGTTGTGGTTGGGGAGGCTGTGTCCGTGGAAGGGGTCTGGCTTGGGCCTAGCTCCATGATTATGTTATCTGTCTGCTCAGATGGTGATTCTCTTCTGGGTTTGGCCTTGGCAGGGCTTCTTGTGGAGGGGGAAGAACTCCCTGAGGAATCTCCACTATCAGGGTTGCCTACTTGCCTTATCGGGTTGTTGACGGCATTCACGATCGTTGCTCCGACCGGAGTTCCGAGGTGTCGTTGCAGGCATTGTCGATCGCCATGCTGCTGCGGCCTAGCGCCGGACGCCTGGAAGAAGCTTGCCAGCTTCTTGAGATGCTGGATGTCTTTCTTGCGGCGGGTCATCTCGTTCGGAAGCGGGAGGATTCCGGCGCTATCTCCTGTCGAATGGAGCTGTATGCGGCTACAGAGGAAGAGCTTGTCGTCGTTGGTCCCGGGTGGCCGTGCGGAGCTGCAGAGTTAAGCTGCCATCTTCCCTAGCTACCATCTTTGATGATGAACCAACGATGCCAGCTAGCCCTGGTGTATTGATTAGGATCCCCCAATGCCTATCAACGATCCTCCGAACCTCATCCCACTGATTCCCAAATTGAGTAATCAGCCTCAAAGGGCCTTGTACTTCCTGACTGTCATCTGTCTTTGGTTTGATTTCAAGTAGATCTCTCCTATTCCTCCCACCCACCTATCTCTTGGCCCTCCTCAATTGGCTATGAGTGTAGCCTCTCTCATGGAAATGTTTGTATAAGTCTTTACTTTCTCTCAAATAGTCCTCCTTGTTGCTACAATTACGCTACAAGTGGAGGAACTGGCTGACTGGGATTCGGTCCTTTAGCCACCTTTTATGGTGGATATCCATCTGCAAGAGTGTGTTTTTCTATATGTACATGTGGATAAGGAGTTTCCCACAATTATTTCTTTAATGGATAGATTATCACGGTCTTTCCCTTCCCATTCAACAGTTCCCAGATCACTTTTAACCATCTCCAAAAAAAGGCTTAGCCATTAATTTTTTGTAAAAGATGCCATTTTGGTGGATCAAATCCTCATTTTAGCCTTACGTTTGGTAATGACCCCTTCTCTCTCGATATCCTCACTCTTTTCCAGCAAAGAATTGAGGATATCAAGGGCCTCCTGATACTCCTTGTTATCCGACAATCCCTCACTTGTTGTTTCATCCTTTTGAGTGTATAAGAGACACAAGTATACTTTACATAAAAAGAGAACCACATCTTTATAGAGTACAAATTTGTCCATGTTGCTGGTTGGAGAAAAAGACATGCCCCTTTGTAACAATTGAATATATTGTGGGGTTAGTGGGATAAATTGACCACAGGGACAATGGAGCCTGCTCCTTCTAATGCTGGCTCCTCTGGCTCCGTGTCCTTGTCCCTTCTTTGGATGCTCCCCGAGCTGTGGTCCTCTCCCTGTGCTTGTTTTGTATTTTTTTGCTGCCAGTTGCCTTCTTTAGGGGTAGATGTTGAGAGGAAGTGTGGGCACCTGAGACCTCCCCACTCTCCTCCGCCGGCTCTAAAAAACGATCGTTCTTTTGGTATGGCTAGGTGAATTCACACCTCCCGATCAAGAGATCGATCTGAAGTTATGCCTTCTTGATCTACTCCTCCCTTGTCTGATGATGAGATCGAATATTTTACCTGTCTCCCAGTCCTTGAGATCCCTTCTAAATTTCGGCTGTTTGGTCACTTTTAAATTGTGTTGGGTTTTCTCTATTTCTTTTTTTAGGACTTTTTTTGCTTTTGAAATTCCTCCGTATCCTTAAAGGGATTAAGGCCCGTGGAACTTTCTGTAATTTGTGTTGCTAGCTCGATCAACTGTTCCTTTTTCCTCAACAATTAGTCCCATTACCGCCAGCCCATGTTCTATGCACAATTTCTTCCATTTATTTAAAAATGCTCATCGTGCAATTTTTGGCATAGACACATACGGCATTGCCATTTTGACTGTCTCCTTGTGCATAGGCACCAGCGTCCAGACGGTTGTTGATTGTGTTGTATTATCCGTTATGTGTTGTCTCGGTATGTGCAATAGCTACCAAGGGTGGTTTTGTGGGATTTGTGTGATCACAGTAACATTTTTACAGGGAGCCACTTGGTTTGGTGGCCACTATTTTATCTCAATACGTTTACCAATAAAATAGAAGTAATTGATCCATTTACACTGGCTGGCAGTCACTCATTTGACAATCTATTGGTCCCCACAGCAAGGAGCTTGCTATGGGGACACCTGAGTCAAGTCACAGCTCCCTGTGCCCATTCAGACACAGAGCCTTCACCCGGTCCCACCCCCTCTCTGCCTTGATTGGCTAACTGATTTTGTTTGACAGCTGCAGGGCCCAATGGCACCACTGTTGTATCTCAGCCAATCAGGAGGAGAGTCCCGGATAGCTAAGACACTCATGGACATCGCTAGAGAGAGATGGGGCTCAGGTAAGTAATTAGGGGGTGCTGGGGAGGCTGCTACACACAGAAGGTTTTTTATCTTAATCTAAATTTTTATCTATATCTAAAACATGATTTCTTATTTATACAGGAAGAACTCAACAGCTATGGAAAACAACACACAAGTGACAGTGTTTGTGTTTTCTGGACTAACCGATAACAATAAACTAATTCCTTTCCTCTTTTTCTTTTTCTTGATGGTCTACATGGTGACTGTATTTGGAAACATTGGCTTGATCACTATTGTCAATAATGCCTCCAATCTCAAGACCCCAATGTATTACTTCTTGAGTTACCTTTCAGCAGTCGACCTCTGCTACTCCACATCTGTAATTCCTAAAATGTTGTCTGATCTTACATCTCTCAAGAAGACCATATCATTTCATGGATGTGCCATCCAGCTGTTAGTCTTTGCTGCCATGGCAGGAACTGAGGTTCTCCTACTCTCCAGTATGTCGTACGACCGATATGCTGCTATCTGCCACCCTCTTCACTATGTTTCCATCATGACCAAGAAGAAATGTGTGTCTCTGGTCAGTCTGTCATTTTTCTTTGGCTTTTTTCAGTCCATTGCTCAGACCAGCTGTTTGTTTAGTCTCCGTTACTGTGGACCCAATGTTATAGACCATTTCTACTGCGACATCCCTCCGATACTGCAGCTGTCCTGCTCCAACACACTCCACTGCAACATTTTAACCATGGGTTTAATTGGTTCTTACAGCATTTGTTCAATGTCGGCAATCCTGGTCTCATATGTTCTCATTTTCTCCACCATATTGCGTATAAAGTCTTCTGAAGGACGACAGAAAGCATTTAACACTTGCTCCTCTCATCTCATGTGTGCCAGTGTCTTCTATGTGGCAGTTCTTTTTACTTATTTGCGCTCACCTTCCAGTGCCCTGCAGAAGAGAGACAAGGTGGCCTCTGTCTTCTATGCGGTGGTGACCCCAATGTTGAACCCTCTTATCTACAGCCTGAGGAACCAAGAGGTGAAAAAGGCCATCTTGCAAGCAATAAACCATATATCAAATTTAGTTAAAAAAAACCTGAAATGGAAATCTTGGCGAGTAGCTGCTAGAGCCCAAGTGTTCTCGTTATCCCACATCCCTTACTGTTCATTAATCCAGTGATGTGTCTCTCTTGGTCTTGTTATCCTTATTGCCTGACCTGGACTTGTTTACACTGTTATGTTGAGCACTGACCCTGCTTGTACATTGCTTACAGCTGAAAAAAACTAAATGTTTAGGATCAAAGTGATACTAAACACACACTGTTTAATTTACACTGCCCCTTCTACTTCTCTATATGGATGATAGCACTGTATATATTTTAATAAAAAAAAAAATCTAAGTATTTTTTTCCTAACCGATATACAGCTTTCACATGACCCAGCTCTCTCCCAGCCTGTCTGCAGGGAAACATAAGCAGGAGGAGCTTCTAGTCCTCTCCTGCTGGTCACATGTTCAAAATAAAAAAAAAAAAAACATTGGAATACAGAGTAAAAATTAATAAATAGTATCAATAAACTGTTATAAATTGTCATACAGATATATATTTGAAATTTAATCTTTATTATTTTGTGGAAATAACATGGTGTGGGCCGATTTCTGCCAGTCACAGACTGTGTCACATCCTTCCCACCTGCGTCTTAGAAGAAGAGGGAGGTGAAGCCTTCATCAATCAAAATGTAATATCCCGCCCCCATTGTGTTTGGCTGAATAGTGGGTATGAGGGGGGGGGTGGGCTGTCACTTTCCACTGTGTATACGCCTGCATGTGTGACTCTATAGTAACATGGACTGCTCAGATGTGATAGGGAGGAAATTATCAGCATAGAAACTAACTGAAAACTGAGCATGTGCAGAGCTGTCACCATAGCTGCAAAATGCCTAGTTGAATTGGGGACATGGACAGAAGGGGGAGATAGGGAACAGCAGGATCGGCCAGGTTTTTTAAAATGTATTATAATTGATTATTTATTTTTTTACAATTTCCTATTTTTTTTTACAGGCCCGCAGTGCCCTGGGAGGGGGGGGGGGGCAGAGTCATTACAGTGACAGGGGGGCACACGAGGGGGATCATAAGCAGGCAGAACAGGGAGGGGCATCAGTATGGGGGCAGCAATTACAGAAATGATGGCCTGTTTCTCTTTCTGTAGCAGCTGCAGAGAGCTGCACAGGGTATCCTTCTGTAATTGCTCCTCTGCCCAACCACACCGATTCACCCTGCTGTTCAGGCACCCCTGTGTGCCCCTACAGGAGGACTTTTGGTCCCGCCTATCAACGACCCTGTGTATGGTTATTGTCATATAATGGCTACAGTTCTTCTTATCCCAATTACTTTGTTTAGATTACTGATTAATTTCCAAGGATGAACCCCCCCCCCCATTCACAGAGGCCCTGCTCTTGGTGGAGGCCTGCAAACTTTATTATCAAACCCACCAGTGGTGGCCTATCCATTAGGGGTGCCCAGGCACCACCCCCTCTATCCACGCTGCCTCCTATATGTAAAATAGATTGATTCATGCATAACAAGAATCTATCCATGGCCGCCACAGCCACCCCCTATTCATGCATCCGGCCCCTTTCCGGACGCCGGGCACCTGAATTACAGCGGCGGGAGTGTTTTTTTTAAGCGCCTGATTAGAGCCATAGGCTCTAATAGGCTTCAACATAGGGTGGGCTTGTGGCACAGAGTATTGCGCCATGAGCCCAACCAGGTGTTATAACAGCGAATGAATATTCACTGTTGAAATACCGATCCTCAATCCAGCCAATCAGAAGCAGGTGTGAGACCCGTTTTCCGATTGGCCAAAAAAAGAAGACTTCTTACTGGGCACTGAGAGGGAGGTAGGAAACGGAAGCCGCCAACGCCGTAATGACCCGTGGAGAGCAGGGGAATGGGAGGCCACCACCGTCGAGCAGGGAAAGCCGCCATTGAAGCGATGGGGTAAATGCTAACGACCGCCCACCCGACGGGGGGGTTTCAGTGGCATACTGTTTGCTGCCCCCCCAAAAAAATCTACCACCGGCTGCCACTGAAACCCACTCTTCTACTTAGGTTTTAGATCTCTTATTTGCCAACAATTTTGGTGCAAGGTCCTGTTCAGGGAGGGCCATTTCTCAAACCCCCCAAAAAAGGCTTCACTTTGTTTGTATTTCTAATTACACATTACATTTTTTTAAGTACCTCTTACTCTGGGGTGGTATCTGTGTGGTCCCTTATTGGGACACTGTTGCTGTAATAGGTTTGTATATGTTGCTCCCCACCAAATGGAATATTTTTTTTTTTTTTATTGCTTTGGTACATATCTTCCAGGGCAGAGCTCACTCCCCGTGCCATTTGTTGGAAATTATTTTGCCTATTAGCTCATAAAATGGCAAAAACCTTCAACTTTCATTGACTTCACCCATGTTCGGACTCCACACCTGAACTTTAGTAATGTTTGCCGAACCCAGGTATGTTTGGCTTATCAGTAGCACTTAGTATACAGTTATCTGAAGAAGGATGGACTGTGGTCTAATAAGTGTATGTCAGGGAGTGGTAGGTTCATTTTAGCATATTTTTAGCACAAGAAAGTTGCTTCATACAGTATGCACCTAAAATCCTATATATATCTGTTGCCAGGATTGTGTGGGTAGGCACCAACATCCCTGGGGTCAACAGATACAAACACAGTTTCTTCTAGTTATAGGATTTTAAAGGTGACAAAAATTGTACTGAAATAAGTTCCACTATTAAAATCTGACTTTTATTACAAAACAGTTAAAACAAGTGCAATCTGAACTTAGTACTATACATTTTATAGGTATGATTCATAATATAGATACAGTAGACCTCTTAATGTTATTCTATAATGTTGCTTCCAGTAGTAGATAGTTTGGTTTACTTCCTTCACACCATCTCATTTTTTCCTGTGCTGGGAGAATTGACTGAGAACTTTTAGACTTTAGGAAGCAAAAACTACCAGCTTCTCCTGCATGATAAGGAAATTTTCCTGTGGACACCAATTAAAGTTTGCCATGGTATCACAGTGATTAGCTGCTATGTAAATAAGTAGGTGCCGATTGTGATACTCTTGATTGAAAACAATCAAGTATTTTATGAAGGAACAAGATGACTGCTGGTTTGTAAAAATGGCACGCACTTACATACAGTAAATAAATACATAATAAAATATCCTACCATCCTTACAAATGGGGGGGGGGGGGGCTGTCACATACCTCACAGGAGACTGAAATAACAAGGTTATCCTCTCTTGTATCTCCAGCCCGGGGCCCACTGAAGGTGGAACAGAGGGTACCATGGGTCAGGAGGAACACGAACACCTACAGATGTTGATGGAAGAACTTGCAGCAGGAGATGTGGTGCCAAGGAGACTGAAAAACCAATGGATCAGGAACTGTAGTAGTGTTCAAAAGTCTAGCCCAGGTTAAAGAGGCACTCCGCTAATGCTGTTGGTTCAGGACGTGCAGCTTGTCAGGGCTCTGAGCAGACCCAAGGCTGGTACACTCAGTGGTGCACAGTGCTGGTACAGCAGATAGCTAAACATGCCCTTGGCCAGGACAGTAAGTCAGGATCAGAGACAGAAGCACGGTCAAAGGAATAACCAGGGTCATCAACAGGCATGCAGTGAGGTACTAAATCAAGTCAGGAATGGAGCCAGGACAGGAATTAAAAAGTCAGAAGTGGAATCCAAGGTCAGGTCAAGAGCAAGCCGAGTGAGCAACAAGGGAATCATACAGGATCAATGCAGGACACAGGGAATGCAAGAAAAAGCTGAAAATCAATCAGCAGAGAACATGGGTATGAGCATCCTTTAAATAGCCCATCTGGCACCAACAGGGATCATGTGCATGCATGTGTGCATTCGCAAATTCTTGCGTGTATATGCAACCGTCCTGCTAGAAATACAATGTGCATGCGCATATCTGAGCACCAGACTTCTTATGGGGCTTCCTTACTAGGGGCAGTCGCTAGACAGCAACTGCCCCAACAAAAACTGACAAATGCCTTCTAAGAGTCTTAGAACACTGTCTTATATAGTGAGGAGGCTGGCCTCAGTATTGGCCATTCTAAGCCACCATACCTAGGCTTAGAGGCCAGAAAGTGTATTATTGGCTGTTGCTTGCTGTGGTGGTGAACAGCTTCATTAGTTCTCTCTTTTCCTGAACTTCAAGTTGATTTCACCTTGAACATGTGCTCCAACCCAACCTGAAGCTCACACCTACCCAACAACTCATCAGATACAGACTACAAATGGTTAGATTCATCTGCAACCTGTCATAAATGGAACACAATGTCCAGTCTATGACGGTGGATGTGAGCCTCTAGACTGCCTCTCACATGAGCATGAAAGGAAGATATACATGCTCCACGTGAATATGGAGATTAGGATTGGTCTTGTTGGCAGAGGTATGATGGTATTGGAGGAAATAGAGGAGGTGATGGAGGATGAGAATAAAGAGATTGCGACAGAGGAGAAGACGGAGGTGAGGGTGTTGGAGGAATAGGAAGAATACATTGATGAAACCGAAGGAGTAAGTCAGTACCTCAGTTATGCTCGCCAATGACTTCCTCCACATGCAGCATCTCTACCACTCCTTATAGATCTTCTTTTATGTCTTAATTTTTTTAGGGGTCGAAGAAGTCACGATTTGAAGAAAGGTGGGTATCTCTTGCCCGTAGGATTCTACTTTTTTTCTGCTTCCTGCCCTTCCTATTGGCCATAGAATTTTCCCTTTCCATTTACTGCTACTTACCTTCCACCCTACAATGTAGAAGGGTAGGCAGCCTATAGCTGTATGTTTTTGCCTGGTAGCAATGTCTTTAGTGCCATGAGTATAAGTAAATACATATATATTGAAAAAAAAATGCCCGGGAGGAGAAAGAATATGCATGAATTTGCAGACACACCTGGCTCAACTACTGCATCAATACCAAAAAATACCCATATATAAATAACTCAAAAATATAAATAAATCGAATCAATATGTAAAAGATGTGCTCAATATAATTGTGACAAATAGTAAATAAAGTAATAAATATATGAAATAGTTGAAAGTCCCGTCCACAGTTGCGCCATTCCAACAAGCTGGCAGATGTGATGACGTCACTGATAAGGAGGAACCCAACAGTGACATCAACACGCCTGCCGTCTTTTCAGAGTGGTGCAGCATGGCTGTGGTTGATGATTGGAATAAACTACCAACAGAGGTTGTGAGACAGTCAACAGTAAATGGCTTCAAACATGCTTTGGATAAACATACAAGGTTAATGTAAAAAAAAAATTTATAAAAAAAAAAATGTATAGAAAAAAAATAAATAAATAAAAAATAAATAAATAAATAAAAAGGGGCAGACTCGATGGACTACTCAGTCTTTTTCTGCCGTCACTTTTCTATGTTTCTATGTTTCTATATGCTTGATTTTAACACCGTTGTAAGTACCCTTCCTTGTTTTAATCAATAGTGTTTAACATAATACACTATGGAGTTTTTTCTCTGCTCCTCCCTGCCTAATTTGGTTTGTGGAATTGGAGCCCCTGATCTGGAGATTGAGACCGTAATTGGCCACACTATGATATGTTGAGATAGGAGTGCTAGTTGACCTCCATCATTCAAAGGTCTTTCATTCTGGTAAGCAGCTATGAGGTGGTGGAAGAACTGGATCACCTGCACAGAAGGAAAAACTGATGTTTGGACTGTTTGGGGACTTTCAACTATTTATTTCTTATTTGTCACAATTATATTGAACACATTGTATTTACATACTTATTATTTCATATTTATTTTTATTTTTTAGTTATTTATATATGATGATTTGAATCATTGGACACTGATGTTAATGATTTAAAGGCACAACACATCACATTATTCAGTTAGAAAGGAAATGAACCCCCTTTGTGGGACTTTGATTAGGCAGCAAACCACTACACTTAAATCAGGTTTTGTCAAAAAAGTATAATTTTATTTTAAAATAGGGTTAGCTTATATTAAGCAAGCCCTCTGCGACATAGAAATTAGGTCATGTCTCTATATCACGGATCAAATAATCAAGCAAATACATCACAAGGTTGGACATAAATGAATATGTGTACATAGCTTAAATGGTAATAAGGAGCATTCCATTGTCCAAGAGAGGGAAGATGGTATTTGGTATCCCAGTGTCCAACGTTAACGTTTCGGTCCCTATCAGACCCTTCTTCAGGGAAGGTGTTCAACGGAGTCACTCATTTGTTATGGAGCGATCAAATGTATAGTTTTTGATCCGTTTCTGATAGCAAAAAAAATAGAAAAACAGAACGGGAGTATCACAACTATCAGGCATACTGATTTATGAGTCAGTGGGGGGAAGGGAAGGGAAAGGAAGGAAGGGGGGAGGGAAAGGAAAGTAAATAAGGAGGGGGGGAAAGGGGGGGGGGGGGACCCATATCACTGTCATTTTATTTATAAATCATAACATTTTGAAGTTAGAAATAGATCACATACATGTGTAGTGAAAAATCACATATATAAGCAGGATACATAGTGGAGATTGTGGAAGTGAAGACTAACTCACCAACACTTTGCGTCCAATTTTTTGAGCACCAAAATAGTGTCGTACACTGTTAGGTCGGTTTGGTTGGCCCCGGTGAGTCTAGGGAGAGAAATGCTTTTTTCTCAACAGAGGGTTCGCCTTACAAATGTATTACAGTAGAGATCAATGAGAATAGAAAAAACATAGAAGGAAGACAGAAGTGTAGGGCAACCTCTAATGGTCGTAATACGACCTACCTGTCTGTCTCAAGTGAAGCACGCTGCGCCGTCGTTTTTAGGTTTATTTGACGTTTGGTCATCTATTGGACCG
>BLSH010396483.1:54183-65530 GCA_018402905.1 Glandirana rugosa
AACCTCGTAGAAGAAGCCCTTTCGGGGAAGTGATCTCAACTCGCTTGGAGACCTTCAAGCCCAAGACTGATTTTAGAACAGTTATATGGCTTCTACCGTTAATTAATACTTTTCAGACACAGTTTGAAGATCCACATTCACCTCCATTTTTGCTTTTTTTATGTTTTTATTTTTTTTTTTAAATATTTAAAGTTATTTCCCTGTCCTCATTTTTTTGTAGGGCACTTGCCCTACCCTTACCCCCATTTTACTTCCTTTTGCAGCCCTCTAGGGCTTTCCAGGACTTTGTTACAGGCATTTTTGTGCCTAAAAGTTCGGGTCCCCATTGATTTCAATGGGGTTCGTTGTCCGTGCGATCGTTCGGGTTCCGTCCGGACCCGGACCCGGACTTTGTCCCGAAGTTCGGACGGACCAGCAGAACCCGAACTTCCAGAGGTTCGCTCAACTCTAGTGAAGGGGCTTTCCCGAAGAAGATGCTCCAAGCAGTGATAATCACTATCCCCAAACTGGACAAGGATATAGCCAACCCCCAGAATTTTAGACCCATCTCGCTTTTAAACTCGAACCTAAAGATCTTTGCCAAAGTACTTGCCAATAGATTTATGACAATTACTCCCTCACTTATAGGCCTGGATCAAGTGAGATTTGTCAAGGGTAGACAGGCCCACGAAGGCTGGTAGAAAACTCAAAAAAAACATGCGTCTTCCTGGCTCTGGACACAGAGAAGGCCTTTGACAGGGTCCATTGGGGATACCTGTCGAGGGCCCTCTCTAAATATGGCATAGTAGGTCCTCTGCTTAAGGCCATCATGTCCATGTCCCACTGCCTGGGTGCTCACTTCTGGACTCTTATCAGATGCATTCCCACTGTCAAACGGCACACGCCAAGGGTGCCCCTTATCACCTATCATTTTTTCCCTAGTGATTGAACCTCTGGCTGTGTCCATTGGGGCGAACGTGGGTATATAGGGCTTTAAAACCGGCCCAACAGAACACAAGCTAGGACTATTCGCAGATGACATCTTAACATTGACTGACCCTGAGGAATCTCTCCCAGTTACCAAACTCTTGTTAGATAGATTTGGCCTTATTTCATTCTATAAAGTAAATACAACAAAGTGCTTTGCCCTCCCAATTAATATCACCTCACCACAAATTTCCGAGTTAAAATCTATATTCCCGTGCAGCTGAGAGAACACCTCTATCACTTACTTGGGGATCCAACTGACAACACCCTCTTCAAACTTATACATCCAAAACTTCCCTCCCCTCCTGTCTAAACTGCAAAAAGAGCTCACCGCGATTGGGAAGACCCTTAAATCATGGATAGGTAGGATAGCCGCTTACCAAATGCAGACCTTCCCCAAATTGCTATACCACTTCAGAACCCTGCCAATACCAATCCCCCAAAAATTTTTCACTGAATTAAACAAAGCCCTACGCAAGTTTCTATGGAGCAATGCAAGACCTAGAGTGCCTCTAGCTACACTATTTAGACATAGATCGCAAGGTGGCATGGGTCTTCCCAACGCCCTGGCATACCATCAAGCGGCAATTCTTGAGCAAACGAGAAACTGGTTCTCATCTCAGGAAGATAATCACTGGGCTAATATAGAGAGAGAATTAATACCCAGTCATAATCTCCCTGCAATTCTGTTGGCGGACACTATCTCTCATAAACCAATGATCCTGACTCATATACTATCCGAGCGACAACAGCGACATGGTCCTCACTAGTGAACCTGACATTCCACGAGGAACACCACACCAAACTGAGGGTACCATTGGCTACATACGAGCTCCTCATACCGAACTTCTCCACTCGCCAATGGGTTAAGAGGGGTATACACTTCAACGCTAAGGATATCCTTAATCTTTCCCCATTAGACCACCACCAACTCAATCAAGTCAAGTCATTTCATACTACCAACCCCAAAACCCACATCCAGATCCAGACCAAATTATGGAACTTCCTGGACAGTAACTCACCTCTATCTAAGAAAGGGATTACCATATTCTAACAAGAACAAGAATTAAAAGCGGAGTATTCACTGCCCCAATGGATGTCGGCGCTTTAGCACAATATTAAAGCATTGGCATGCGTGGACCACTGGGACAATGCACAAAAAATCCTACATAGATACTATCTGGCACCCTCTCAGTTGCACCTTATGGAGCCTAAACTCACCCCACTCTGCTGGAGGGAGTGTCAAAGTAAGGGCTCCCTGCAACATGTATTCTGGGAGTGCTCTTCCCTCCAGAGCTTCTGGAAGGGAATCTCAGGACTGCTCACAGAGCTTACAAGCATAAGTTAGCATCACTCCCGAATTGGTCCTTTTGTCTATAGGAATAAATAGTTTCCCTCCTAATGCAAGGACATTTGTGCTCCATGTGCTGTTCACAGCCAGAATCTCAATAGCTAGTAAATGGCGCACCACAAACCCTCCCACAGTTGAAGAAATTATTAATAGGGTGAATAACCAATGTAAAATGGAACATTTACAAGATCTAACCTTACAGACTAGGCTCAAAAAGCTAATACGCCCCACTTGGCGACAACCTGATCCACTTATGTTAGAATGACGTTAAGGTCTCTCACAGACAACACAACCTAACATTTGAATACTAGAGTAAATATCCCTCTCGGTTGGAACACGTGCATATCATTTTTACACTATGAACTAAGGGTACTTGGATATAATACCATTATTCTGTTAAGTTGTTATGATGTACTATTGAATTGCCAGGGTGCCATCTGTGAACAGACCCTCAGTTCTTCCCTACTAATCAAGCTGGGTAACCATAGACCCATTAGTTCTAGTCATCGTCTGGCCACAGTTAGCTCCCAAATGGGGTGGTGGACTTTTCCCGGTGAGAGAGGCATTTCTAGTCTTAAAAAGTGGGACCTTGCATAAACTGAGGGCTGGCTTCCCGGATCCCCTACCCTTATCCAAGATGTTAGCTAAAAGTTGTTGCAACCTGGCTCTTCTACTTCTTCTACTTCTTCTTCTTATTACTCTTCTTTCTATTTGTATTAAGACTGAATACCTGTAGCTATAATGATCACGCTCTACTATCGTTATGTCTAAATGTAAAATGCTGTTAAACTTTCAATAAAAAATCTATGGTTAAAAAAAAAAAAATGAATCCATAAGAAACCAGTTTGTAACTACCTTGTTTGTTAACCACTTGCCGACCAGCGGGCGTCATTCTACTGCAGGCACCTACCCGTGAATCGGCATCGTTGTACATCGGTCACGGGAACAAGGTTCGTGAGCGCACACGTCACTGTAGCCGATGCACGTGGCTGTGATTTCCGCCGGCCACCTGCAATCGTTCCACAGAGAGGCTGAATGGGGATCTGTTAATGTAAACAAACAGATCCCTGTTCTGACAGGGAAGTGGAGAGAGATCTGATGTTCCCAGTGATCAGGAACAGCTTTCTCTTGCTACTCCCAGTCAGTCCACTCCCCCCACATTTAGAAAACACCCCCCCCCCCAAGGGAACATAACCCCTTGATCACCCCCTAGTGTAACTCCTTCCCTGCCAGTAACATTTATACAGTAATCAGTTGCTATTTTTAGCCCTGATCAACATATAAATGTCACTGGCCCCCAAAAAAAATGTCAAAAGTGTCTGATCTGTCTGCTGCAATGTCACAGTCCCACTAAAAATCGCTGATCATCACCATTACTAGTAAAAAAAAGTAATACAAATACCATAAATCTATTCCCTATTTTGTAGACGCTATAACTTTTGCGCAAACCAATCAATGTACATGTATAGCAATTTTTTATCAAAAATATGTAGGAGAATACATATCAGCCTAAACTGAGGGAGACATTTGTTTTTTACATTTATTTTTTGGTTATGTATTATAGCAAGAAGTAAAAGAGTTTTTTTTTTTTTCAAAATTGTCGCCCATTTTTTATTTATAGCGCAAGAAATAAAAACCGCAGAGGTGACCAAATACCAAAAGAAAGTTCTACTTGTGGGAAAAAAAAGGAGGTCAATTTTGTTTAGATACAGCATTGTGCGACCGCAATCGTAAAAAATGGCCTGGTTATTAAGGGAGTAAAACCTTGCGGGGCTGAAGTGGTTAATATACAATACTATCTTTTATACTGGGAACATGATGAATAGAAAATCCAATGCAAAATAAATATTTAACCACTTCAGCCCCAGAAAGTTTTACCCCCTTTCTGACCAGAGCACATTTGCGGTTCGGCACTGCGTCGCTTTAACTGACAATTGCGCGGTCACGCGACGTTGTACCCAAACAAAATTGCATCCTTTTTTCCCATAAATAGAGCTTTCTTTTGGTGGTATTTGATCACCGCTATAAACAAAAGAAGAGCGACAATCTTGCATAAAAACCCAAATTTCTTACTTTTTGCTAAAATACAAATCCAAAAAAAAAAATATAAAAAAACATTTTTTTACATCGGTTTTGGCTGATTTATATTCTTCCACATAATTTTGGTAAAAAAAAATCACAATTGCGGTTTATTGATTGGTTTGCGCAAAAGTGGCCGCGTTTACATATGATGAGAACTCATTTCTGGGGTTTTTATTTTTTTTTTTCATTTTTTTACTAGTAATGGCGGCGATCTGCGATTTTTAGCGGTACTGCGATATTGGGGCGGACATGTCGGACATTTTTGACACTTTTTTGGGACCAATGACATTTATTTGGTGATCAGAAATTTAAATATCCATTGATTACTGTATAAATGTCATTGGCAGTGAAGGGGTTAACCTGCAGGGGGAGATCTAGGGGTTACCTGGGTTCCCTAGGTGTGTTATAACTGTGAGGGGGCTGGGCTACCATGGGCATAAGAGATCTAACTGATCCCAGTGACAGGGATCGGTAGATCTCCTATGCTCCCACTAACAGAGTGGGGAACCGCCGTGTTAATATTGGCGGCTCCCCGTTCTTTTGCTGTGGCCGCTCATCGCGGCTCGCCGGCGGACATCGGGTCCGCCCGAGCCACGGGCACACTCCTCAGGAGTACGACGGGTGCGCGCATGTGCCCCCTAGTGGCCACCCGCAGATCAACGCTTTTTTATGCCGATTCGCACTGAGCGTCCACACTGTCGCCGTAAATATGCGTTAGGCAGTGTGGAACCGGTTAATAAAAATTAAAAAGATGGACAAAGTAGTATATGTACAGTACATAAGTCTAGCTTAAAGTGGTTGTAAACCTATAATAAAAACAAAACAAAAAAAAAACTTCCAAGACAAAGGCATAATGAGCTAGTATGCATTGCATCGCTCAAAGGAGGATGACCAGGAGGACCACATCAACACCGGAAAAGGAGGATGACAAGGAACACTACATCAACACCAGAAAAGGAAGATGACAAGGAGCACTACATAAACACCAGAATAGGAGGATGATCAGGAGGACCACATCAACACCAGAAAAGGAGGATGACCAGGAGCACTACATAAACTCCAGAAAAGGAGGATAACAAGGAGCACTACATAAACACCAGAAAAGGAGTTTGATCAGGAGGACCACATCAACACCAGAAAAGGAGGATGACAAGGAATACTACAGCTACACCAGAAAATAAGGATGATAAGGAGCACTACATAAACACCAGAAAAGAAGGATGACAAGGAGCACTACATAAACACCAGAAAAGAAGGATGACAAGGAGCACTACATAAACACCAGAAAAGATGGATGACAAGGAGCACTACATAAACAACAGAAAAGGAGCATAACAAGGAGCACTACATAAACACCAAAAAAGGAGGATAATAAGGAGCACTACATAAACACCAGAAAAGGAGGATGACAAGGAACACTACATAAACACCAGAAAAGAAGGATGACAAGGAGCACTACATAAACAACAGAAAAGGAGCATAACAAGGAGCACTACATAAACACCAGAAAAGAAGGATGACAAGGAGCGCTACATAAACACCAGAAAAGGAGGATAACAAGGAGCACTACATAAACACCAGAAAAGGAGGATGACAAGGAGCACTACATAAACAATAGAAAAGGAAGATGACAAGGACCACTACATCAACACCAGAAAAGAAGGATGACATGGAGTACTACATAAACAACAGAAAAGGAGGGTGACAAGGAGCGCTACATAAACACCAGAAAAGGAGGATGACAAGGAGCACTACATAAACACCAGAAAAGGAGGATGATCAGGAGGACCACATCAACACCAGAAAAGGAGGATGAAAAGGAGCATTACATAAACACCAGAAAAGGAGGATGATCAGAAGGACCACATCAACACCAGAAAACGAGGATGATCAGGAGGACCATATCAACCCCAGAAAAGAATGATGACAAGGAGCACTACATAAACACCAGAAAAGGAGGATAACAAGGAGCACTACATAAACACCAGAAAAGGAAGATGACAAGGAGCGCTACATCAACACCAGAAAAGAAGGATGACAAGGAGCACTACATAAACACCAGAATAGGAGGATGACAAGTAGCGCTACATAAACACCAGCAAAGGAGGATGACAAGGAGCACTACATAAACACCAGAAAAGGAAGATGACAAGGAGCACTACTTAAACACCAGAATAGGAGGATGACAAGGAGCGCTACATAAACACCAGCAAAGGAGGATGACAAGGAGCACTACATAAACACCAGAAAAGGAGGATGACAAGGAGCACTACATAAACAATAGAAAAGGAAGATGACAAGGACCACTACATCAACACCAGAAAAGAAGGATGACAGGGAGTACTACATAAACAACAGAAAAGGAGGGTGACAAGGATCGCTACATAAACACCAGAAAAGGAGGATGACAAGGAGCACTACATAAACACCAGAAAAGGAGGATGATCAGGAGGACCACATCAACACCAGAAAAGGAGGATGAAAAGGAGCAATACATAAACACCAGAAAAGGAGGATGATCAGAAGGACCACATCAACACCAGAAAACGAGGATGATCAGGAGGACCATATCAACCCCAGAAAAGAATGATGACAAGGAGCACTACATAAACACCAGAAAAGGAGGATAACAAGGAGCACTACATAAACACCAGAAAAGGAAGATGACAAGGAGCGCTACATAAACAATAGAAAAGGAAGATGACAAGGACCACTACATCAACACCAGAAAAGAAGGATGACAAGGAGCACTACATAAACACCAGAATAGGAGGATGACAAGTAGCGCTACATAAACACCAGCAAAGGAGGATGACAAGGAGCACTACATAAACACCAGAAAAGGAAGATGACAAGGAGCACTACTTAAACACCAGAATAGGAGGATGACAAGGAGCGCTACATAAACACCAGCAAAGGAGGATGACAAGGAGCACTACATAAACACCAGAAAAGGAGGATGACAAGGAGCACTACATAAACACCAGAAAAGGAGGATGACAAGGAGCACTACATAAACACCAGAAAAGGAGGATGATCAGGAGGACCATATCAACCCCAGAAAACAATGATAACAAGGAGCACTACATAAACACCAGAAAAGGAGGATGACAAGGAGCACTACATAAACACCAGAAAAGGAGGATGATCAGGAGGACCATATCAACCCCAGAAAAGAATGATGACAAGGAGCACTACATAAACACCAGAAAAGGAGGATGACAAGGAGCACTACTTAAACACCAGAAAAGGAGGATGATCAGGAGGACTACATCAACACCAGAAAAGGAGGACGACAAGGAACACTACATCAACACCAGAAAATAAGGATGACGAGGAGCACTACACAAACACCAGAAAAGAAGGATGACCAGGAGGACCACATCAGCACCAGAAAAGGAGGATGACCAGGAGGACCACATCAACACCAGAAAAGGAGGACGACAAGGAACACTACATCAACACCAGAAAATAAGGATGACAAGGAGCACTACACAAACACCAGAAAAGAAGGATGATCAGTAGGACCACATCAACCCCAGAAAAGAATGATGACAAGGAGCACTACATAAACACCAGAAAAGGAGGATGACAAGGAGCACTACTTAAACACCAGAATAGGAGGATGATCAGGAGGACCACATCAACACCAGAAAAGGAGGATGATCAGGAGGACCACATCAACACCAGAAAAGAAGGATGACAAGGAGCACTGCATAAACACCAGAAAAGGAGGATGACAAGGAGGACTACATAAACACCAGAAAAGGAAGATGACAAGGATCACTACATCAACACCAGAAAAGAAGGATGACAAGGAGCACTACATAAACACCAGAAAAGGAGGGTGACCAGAAAGACGACATTACCAGCAGAAATGGAGAATGACCAGGAGATCCATATAAACAGTATAAAAGGAAGGTATATATAGATAGGACAAAATGGAGGACTGAGACCATTTGTTTTTTTTCTGCCATAAGACTTTTATGTTCCTATGAAATGATCACAGTGAATTTACCCTTAGTAACACTTAAGGGCCCATACAAACAAATTGTGCATGAATGCATGTCATAATGTTCGTTAATGCACCATAGATGGAATGATTAAATATGAATGAATCTTTAATGATAATTTCTTATGCCATTCATAGTTGTGGGGATAACAGATGAAACACTTACTAAATGATGTACTCCTCTTATTGTCAAATAAATGAATCCACAAGAGACCAGTTAGTAACTGCTTTGTTTGTTGATAAAAAATAATGAATGGTATCCTTTGGGATGGAAGAAATTGCTCCCAAGCTATAGCAATTCATTATAAAAAAGGATCCAGATTGCCATGAACAGATCCTTAACTTTAGACAGCTGTGAATATTGGAGAGGTGAGTGGCACAGCAAACGGTACAAGGACATCGTTATTTTATTGTTCGGTTTTGAAACTAAATTTGGAAGCTAGGACAATGTCCATCACGATGCTCCGGATCTTAAGCTGCAATGCTTTATTGAAGGGAATACTCAATGTGTTTTCTGTGAATGCATATTCTGAGTTACATTCTACCTTAGACGGTTAGTTCACCTTTCAAAAAAAAAGAAGACCTATGCATTGCAGCCTCTCCAGAATAATACAAAGCAGTGCTTCAATGTTCATAACAAAGCTTCTTGTAACAGTAACACCTGTAGACCATGGCTCCTTCTCCCAAGCCTGTCTCCAGAAATGCTAAAACAACTCCCACCCTACTTTCATGGAAGGAAGCTCTGGATATTTAGTTTGTAGTTCAACTATTTATAAACTGGTAGCTGGTCAGGTTATAAATGGATGAACTACAAACTTAAGACACCATTTTCTTTCTCAGCCACTTTGGGTTGCTCACTTTCTTCACTTTCTGAGCTCTTCTTTTTCCTCCAGCGAAGCTCTATTTGAAGAGTGAAACATGTTAGGTTTGGGTGATTTTGATATTTTTCTTGCCCACGCTCTTGTGACACTCTCTCTCCCACATTTTTTTTTTTATTATTGTTGGGTGAGATATGCCTTGTGTCAATGCAGTCTTAGCTAATGGTGAATATGGTGATATATGGGGTTTGTCCATCAGTGGTTATCTGTGTGCACATGATTGAGTGTATTCGTTTTACATATCTGAGAGATAGACATCACCTTACAGGCATATCTGCTATGGTCAGAGGCATAACTAGAACCTTCATGGCCCCGGTGCAAGAAATTATGAAGGGCCCCCCTGACCCCTGGCCCTTCCCTCTTCCTACTGATCCTGGGGCCCTTTACTCCTATCGCGGGTGCCTTTATTACGGTCCTGCAGTGGCACCCTTTTACAAGGTCTGCAGCGGGCCCCCTTTCTGCCATCTTTGGGCCTCCCCATGGTGGTGAAATGCCAGGGCCCGGTCACAATAGCAATCTTTGCAATTCTGATATTTCCCTCACTGGTGTCAGTAGTTTTTAATTGTTATTTTCATTTTATTATTTTTTTACCATTTCATTTTAATTCTTTTACAATTATATTTTTATAATTGTTTACAATTTATTTTAGGAGCTCTGTTGGGGGGCTTTGATGAGATATCAGGGGTCTAAACAAACCTCAGCCCTCAATCTCCATCTGTGTAGCCTCAGTTGCACAGAATGAATGGACAGGAATAGCTGTGTACTGAGCCTCCCATTCATTCAGAAACTGAAGTATAGTAAAACTGAATGAATGAACCAATTGGTACCAATCACTGACTCTGTCCATTCAGAAAAGGAAGGAGCCGGTAAATGACAAATTTACTGTCGCGTTCCCATCTCTCCATCATGACTCATCTTCTACAGCAGCTGGCAGGAGAGAGGAGGGGGAAGGCAGCGGCTCTGTGGGGGAACCAGGGAAGCACACAGGGACCCTGGGAACAGCAGAAGACAAGTAAACTGGATAGGAGGGGCGACGGGGGCATCATATAGAGGAACCAATCTACTCCATTAGGAGGAAAATGGAGGAGAATGGTTCCTCTAAATGCCGCTCTCACCATCCCTCCTATCCAGATTTAAAAGGGAGGCACACCTGGAACATGGTTCCCGGTTGCAATTGCAACCCCTGCAACCACTATTGTTACTCCCCTGGCTATGGTCATACACATACTTTTTACAATTCATAATAGTTCTGGGTTTAATACTGCTTTAATTTGTCCACTTTAACCACCCACATAAGCAAGATATATATTAATATTTAAAGTGGTTGCAAAGGCTGAAGGTTTTTTCACATTCATGCATTCTTTGCATGAAAAAAATCCTTCAGTATGCAGTTACATAGTTAGTGAGGTTGAAAAAAAACACAAGTCCATCAAGTCCAACCTATGTGTGTGCTTTCATGTCAGTATTACATTGTATATCCCTCAATGCTTTGGTCCCTTAGGTGTGCATCTAGTAGTTTTTTGAATGTATCTATACTCCCGGCAGAGACCACTGCTTGTGGAAGAGAATTTCACATGACTAGGGTAGTTCAGATCACCCCTGCATCTCCTATGGCTTCAAAAAAAACTTATACCCTTACCTTACCCCACCTTTTCTTTTCCCAATAAATACACCAGACACTGTATGGGGTTAAATGGCCGTTCTCGGCCTTTTATTAAACCAAAACAATTTAACATCAATGTCACATCAACATTTACCAAGTAACCATATAAAGCATGAAAAGTTGCAGATCCTTGACGACACCATCTCATATAACTCTGGACTCTGTGATACCTTTTAGTTAGGTTCTGTCCCCAGCCGCTACCAACCGCCTCGAGGACTATCCTAACTGACCACAGACTCCTACCACCTTACCCACCCGGTCAATCTGAACTGGAACCAGACTAACCGGAGGACTCCATACCTGAGATGGGTCCCCACCATTTCACCAATATACCATTCTTTCACCTTCGTCAAGGACCCCAACCGCCACCACGGCACAAGTATGACCCCTTATAC
>BLSH010396483.1:106125-119021 GCA_018402905.1 Glandirana rugosa
TGTGCAATGTTTGACGGTTTCATTTAAAGTGATACACACATTTTAAAAAGAAGTGTGAATAAAAGATGTGCAATGATTGACGGTTTCATTTAAAGTGATACACACATTTTGCAGAACAGTGATATGGGTACTCCGGGCTTATTTATACTTTTTGGACACAGTTTGAAGATGATTTTAGAACAGTTCTATGGCCTCTAATGTTAATTAATACTTTTCAGACCCATTTTGAAGATGATCTCCATTTTTGCATTTTTTATGTTTTTATTTTTTAAAAAATATTTAAAGTTATTTCCCTGTCCCCATTTCTTTGTAGGGCACTTGTCCCACCCTTACCCACATGTCCCTTCCTTTTGCAGACCTCTAGGACCTTCCTGGGCTTTTTTACAGCATTTTTAAGATTTTTCATTAAAATTACCAGAACCCCGGACCCAAACCCTGACTTTTTTTGAAAAGTCCGGGTCCGGGTCCAGGTCCCGGACACCCCAAAGTTCGGTACGGACCCGAACTTTACAGTCCGGGTTCGCTCAACTCTACTCATGACATGTGACCTAATATAACCAGATGGCTTATTAGGTTAGTGACATTGTGCTAATATAGCCATGTGTCCATATTAGGTCAATGATGTCAAGAGCATCCCTGCTCCTTTGTGCATTTGTAGCTGCAGGGCAGGGAATCCCTCGCTTACAGCTCATTGGTTTGACATTGATAGCTGACTTCAGGGTTTGGCCGAACATGGATTTAGACCAAACCCAGACCCGAAGCAAATCTGGGTCAATGATGTCATGAGCATCCTGACCCTTTTTGTGGGCCTGCAGCTTCAGGGCTGGGAATGTCCTGGCTACAGCAGATTGGACGAGGAGTAACAGCTGCCTTTTGGATTTGGCCAAGCCCAAGTTTGAATCAAATGTAAGCTCATTACTACCAGGGAGCCCCCAAGTCTCAGTGTGTTCCATTATGTAACTTTCAAATTCACCAGTAGGATGTTGAGTTCAGTCCCTGACACTTCCCATGTATGACTATTGGTATTTGAGGGTGGCAGTCACTCTGTGTATCGGTAAGGAGGTACAGGACGTAGTGGGCGCATGCTGGCTTTTTATGTTAGAGGCTTCTAGAAAAAGTAGGGATTTACAATGTAGTATTTTTCCAAATTCCCATTACATCATTATGTGAGCAAGAAGTGAGCTGCAGTAAGCTTTTGTTTTTTTCTTTTACAATGCCAACAATTCTTTTGCTTATATTCTGATGTCAGCGGGGAATCCCGCTGACAGCAGATGAGTCATGGTTGTTAAAGACATGGCGGATGAAACAAATGCTTTAGTTAATTTTGGTATAACTTTTTTTTCAGATTTGTTGACATTTGTTATTATGTTTATTTGAAAATTCGGATACATTTGAATCTCTGGAAATCAAATTCTCTTCTGAAAAATGAATCTGAACTAAACTAAACGCACATGTCTAGTCCTTTCTTTGTCAGATGCAACTGAGTATTCTCCAGCAGCAACCTGTTCATGAATATTTTGTAACCTTGTCCAAACCCTAGGGGTTGGTGATGCGCTAAATATTTGGGACATTTCCTGTTTCTGCCACTTATCGTTTGGCCTGAGACCTTAAACTATGATGCTGTAAGCTTCAATCCTAGGGGATGAAAGATACAGGAGTCTCCCCTCCTGGGAGGTATTCCTGAGTAGGTTTTCTTCCAGAGGATTGAGCATCTGGCCTTAAAGTAGATGTAACACTTCTGCCTGCTAGAGTAGAGGATGCCATGTCATCTGTGCCCAATCTTGCCATGAAGAGTTAATCCAGCTCTGAGCAACCCTCTTATCTTTTTTAAGTTAAAAAAGGACTCACAGATAAATAGGAGACGGTTTCTTCCCCATGCTGTGGGTGACAGGTAATTTATCTCATGCACGAGCAGACGCAGCTTCACCCCCCCCCCCCTTTCTTCTCCAGCTCTCCCAGGATTGGCTGCTCCACACCTCAGCATGATTGAGTTTTGACAGGATGTTCCTCAAAACTCAAGAATAGGAAAGTAGGAGAGTGTAAAGGTGGGTGGGGAGTCTTGTGACATCACGACTCCACCCACCCAGCTCCAGCAAAGAGACCCATCCACTGATTCCAGAGATTTGTAGGGCTGCTACTGCTGAAGTGGGTGGCATTTGCAAGGTAGGGATATAAGCAGGAGGCTTGCATGTATATATACATTAATATTGTGCCATTAGTTCATACCGGGTGAGTGGTGGGTTTACATCCACTTTAAAGTAGCATCTGCGGCTGCGCCCCACAAATTTGAAAGACTGAGACGCCCCACATGAACATTCTTAGCCCTCCTGTCTTTGAACACCAGGATTAAGATACCTCTAATGCCCTAATCTGTAAGAAACCAAATCCATGTAGGTATCCAGCCAGCAGGGTCTCTGATGTGAAAGTAGAGACTTATGGAGCATTTGGCTTTAGAAGAGGATTAGATATAGTTTGGTGTGTGATACCATTTGCTTATTGGTGTTTCCTCCTTCATTTTCCTTCCCATATGTTGCAGTGTGCAATAAACTATTTATCGTTTATTGTAACCAAAGTGATGGGTACCTATTCTTTATACTACCCTGTAGGAAAATGCACACTTGAGATAACCTTGGACCTTATTTGACAATTAAGTTTGCTTGTTATATTTGTTATGTATCTGAAGATCAATATTTATTGAGCTGTGCTGCACATGCACTTGATAAAATGCAGTACAGTCACCAAGAAAGAGAGGAAGCCTGTAAAACATCACAAATGTTCCCGGGGCTCATAAAAGTGGATTTGGTACCCTGACTTGCCTTTGTGAAATAAACAAATCACTAGGTATGAGTAAGTTGGACAAAGTTCATAATGCTGGTTGCTTGAATGTGCGAACCCAGTGGGAAGTCAACACACTATTCTCAATGCACACGTTCCTGTTGAAATGGCTGTGTATATAAATGGGTGCTGCATCAACCACCGGCTGGAGCCGTATATAGTCAGAGTGAGAGAATGTCACCACCACACCATGGTCCTCAGAGTGGGACCAAAGCTTTATTCAGCAATCACATTGTTACAGCAAATAGCAATGTTTCGGAGCCTCACAGGACCCCTTCATCAGGCATGTGGCATCATATAAACCCACCCCAGGAAAATATGTGACCCTTATGATTTACCCCCCCCAAAAAAAATGTGTAAATAAACACAGCTGAGGATCCCAGAAAGCCACACTGTTTAATCAATTAGGCTCAATAGGGGTGAAACATGAGAGGAGTGTGGCTACAGACTGGGACTATCAGCAAGCATGTGCATTATTAGAACGACACACGCAGCATAACAAAGTCCTTAAAAAAGTAAACCCATTGTCAGTCACATCATGCAGTGATGCAGATCCATCATCAGTAGAGTTGAGCGAACTTCTGGAAGTCCGGGTTCTGCTGGTTCGGCCGAACTTCGGGACAAAGTCCGGGTTCGGGTCCGGACAGAACCCGAACTTTGTCCCAGACCCCGAACCCCATTAAAATCAGTGGGGGCCCGAACTTTTAGGCACAAAAATGGCTGTAAAAAAGTCCTGGAAAGTCCTAGAGGTCTGCAAAAGGAAGGAAATGGGGGTAAGGGTGGGACAAGTGCCCTACAAAGAAATGGGGACAGGGAAATAACTAAAAGCATTTAAAAAAAAATAAAAACATAAAAAAATCAAAAATGGAGGTGGATGTGGACCATCTTCAAACTGTGTCTGAAAAGTATTAATTAACGGTAGAAGCCATATCACTGTTCTAAAATCATCTTCAAACTGTGTCAAAAAGCATAAATAAGCCGGGAGAACCCATATCACTGTTCTGCAAACATCTGGAAACTGTGTGTAACACTTTAACTAAAACCGGGAGAAACCATACTACTGTTCTGCAAACATCTGGAAACTGTGTGTAACACTTTAACTAAAACCGGGACAAACTGTTCTGCAAACATCTGGAAACTGTGTGTAACACTAACTAAAACCGGAACAAACTGAACTACTGTTTTGCAAACATCTGGAAACTGAGTGTAACACTTTAACTAAAACCGGGACAAACTGAACTACTGTTCTGCAGAACAGTTTGTCCCGGTTTTAGTTAAAGTGTCACACACAGTTTCCAGATGTTTGCAGAACAGTGATATGGGTTCGCCCAGTTTTAGTTAAAGTGTTACACACAGTTTCCAGATGTTTTCAGAACAGTAGTTCAGTTTGTCCCGGTTTTAGTTAAAGTGTTACACACAGTTTCCAGATGTTTGCAGAACAGTAGTATGGTTTCTCCCGGTTTTAGTTAAAGTGTTACACACATTTTCCAAATGTTTGCAGAACAGTGATATGGGTTCTCCCGGCTTATTTATACTTTTTTGACACAGTTTGAAGATGATTTTAGAACAGTGATATGGCTTCTACCGTTAATTAATACTTTTCAGACACAGTTTGAAGATTTTCTATTTTTATTTTTTTATGAAATTATTTTTTTTAAAAATGCTTTTAGTTATTTCCCTGTCCCCATTTGTTTGTAGGGCACTTGTCCCACCCTTACCCCCATTTTCCTTCCTTTTGCAGACCTCTAGGACTTTCCTCGACTTTTTTACAGCAATTTCAGAACTTTTAGTAAAATTACCAGAACCCCGGACTCGAACCCGGACTTTTTTTGAAAAGTCCGGGTCCCGGACACCCAAAAGTTCGGTACCGACCCGAACTTTACAGTCCGGGTTCGCTCAACACTAATCATCAGTCATGAAGACCCAATATCACAATGACCCATGAACCTCATGATGTTGCCCTGCTATCACAACAACCCAACACCAAATGATCTTGTCCCACTGCAATACTGCCACAAAATGACAGATCCCTGGCTGGCTGCTGTTTGTATTCAAATAAGGCAGGGATCCTGGTTGACATCATTCACCAAATTTGGTCATGACCAGAAAAAAATTGCATTGAGTCGGGGGTGCTGGGTGATGTAATTAACTAAATATGGTCTACTATATCACCCAGCATCCCCAGCTTTGAAGGACTTTTTTATTTTAGAAAATAAGCAATGTTATTTATGAAATGTAGACGGACACAAGTAAATGCTGTTGTCTTTTTCATGAATCTACACACAATATCTTTTTTCAGAGCACATTTGTCTGGATTATTTGTTTGATGAAAACTGTCAAATATGTTTTAATATTTCCAGAGAAAGAACTCAATGGACAACCTAAACCAGAGTCAGGTGACATTGTTTGTGCTTTCTGGAATAACAGATAATGACTCACTTGTCCCATTTCTCTTTATTTTCTTCTCTGCGGTTTACATTTTGACCATCATTGGAAATGTGGGCATGATGGCCATGGTCCACTTAGCCTCTAACCTCCAAACTCCAATGTACTACTTCTTGAGTTACCTCTCTTTGGTGGATCTTGTATATTCCTCTTCTACCACTCCAAAAATGCTGGTTGACCTCATTTCTCAGAACAAGACCATATCGTTTAATGGTTGTGCTGCCCAGTTTTTCTTTTTTGCTGCAATGGCAGGTACTGAGGTTCTTCTTCTCTCGAGCATGTCATATGATCGATACGCTGCTATCTGTCACCCTCTTCAATATATTTCAATAATGACCATGAAGAAATGTTGGTCCCTGGTGGTCTTCTCCTTTGGTTGTGGCTTCTTACAGGCAGCATTGCAGACCAGTTGTGTGTTCAGTCTTCAGTTCTGTGGACCAAACCATGTAGACCAATTCTACTGTGACATCCCACCTCTAATGAAACTGTCCTGCTCAAAGGGATTTTCTTGTGATGTTGTCAACATAGCAGTGATAAGTTCTTTTGGTTTGTATTCGTTAACAGCAATCTTGGTGTCATATACTTTGATCATTTCCTCCATTCTACGTATAAAATCTTCTGGGAGCCGTCAAAAGGCATTTGTCACATGCTCTTCCCATATCACATGTGCCTCCATCTTTTTCATAGCAATTTTCTTTACATATTTTCGTCCTTCATCCAGTGTTCTTAAGAAACAAGACAAGGCTGCCTCTATCTTCTATTCCATTGTGACCCCAATGTTAAACCCTCTTATCTACAGCTTAAGGAACCAAGAAGTGAAAACTGTTATTATAAAAGCAGTGAAAAGTTGTCATTGATGCACATATAATACTGTAATGTGTTTCATGAAGGGTCTCATCAATTATGTTTAAACCTGCTGTCAATAGGACCCATCATGTAGTGCTAAGTAGTTTTCTTCCATGCGACTGGTGTACACAGAATCTGTTACAGTATTTAAATATACCTCTAACTACAAGTCTCAGCACCAGACATTTGCAGCCAACAGGAAACTGCTACCTGAGTAAAAGTAAGATATGTATCAAATGCTGCAGCCAGATATGGGCACACATCGTTAGAGCTGACTTATTTTTACTGTGGAAATTTCCAAAAATCATCTTTGACCATACTTCTGCGTCAATCGCATCTAATTGTTTTGTTTTGGTGTCCAAAAAAGGTTCTTTGGGGTACAAGCCAAGGAAGCTTAGAATGCAGTAGTGTATCAATGCTTTTACTAAACAGAAGCTGCACATACAATTGCAGGATACATTTTACAATTACAATTTATAGATTATAAAATATGCCTACAACATGCACATGGCAGTTATCCTTTCTAGCAAAAAAAGCATGTAAGTATGTATGCAATAAGGAAACTAAACTCAACTTGGGCTGTCAATTGATGAGGTAATCTCTGGGGTCCAACACAAAACATCTTCTTCCAAAGTCTTCCAGCACACGTCTTGCTCCTTTGTTCCAAACCAACTCTGTCCTTTGTCTCACACATGCCTGTTTCAAAAGTCCTAAACTCCTCCCCCTAAATTGCTGTATATCATATTCTGTGCTCTGCTTAGCTCACAAAGCTTCATTTTCATATCAATAGGGGGGCCTTAGTTTCTTAAACACAGCGCATGGTCTTAAAAAAATCTAGCTATGCAATCTAACTAACAAAGAATATGCTATAAAATCACCTAAATATCCATAGCAATACACGAATGTACCCAGCTGTTATCTTATCCACCCACTGGTGTCTATCTTCCTTATTGTATCAAGTGCACCCAACTGCCTTTACCTCCATCTCCTGCCATACGCTTTTCCTATAGATTGTAGTGTATCCAACTGCTATTACCGCCATCTACTGCCATATACTTTTCCCATGGATTCTAGTGTACTCAACTGCCATTACCTCCATCTACTGCCATATACTTTTCCTATAAATTCTAGTGTATGCAACTGCCATTACCTCCATCTACTGTCATATATTTTTCCTATAGGTTCCATTACCTCCATCTACTGTCATATATTTTTCCTATAGATTCTAGGGTATGCAACTGCCATTACTTCCATCTCCTGCCATATACTTTTCCTATAGATTCTAGTGTACCCAACTGCCATTACCTCCATCTACTGCCATATACTTTTCCTATAGATTCTAGTGTACCCAACTGCCATTACCTTAATCTACGTTCATATACTTTTCCTGTAGATTCTAGTGTACCCAACTGCCATTACCTCCATCTACTGTCATATACTTTTCCTATAGATTCTAGTGTACTCAACTGCCATTACCTCCATCTGCTGCCATATACTTTTCCTATAGATTCTAGTGTACCCAAATGCAATTACCTCCATCTGCTGCCATATACTTTTCCTATAGATTCTAGTGTACCCAAATGCAATTACCGCCATCTACTGCCATATACTTTTCCTATAGATTCTAGTGTACCCAACTGCCATTACCTCCATCTACTGCCATATACTTTTCCTATAGATTCTAGTGTACCCAACTGCCATTACCTTAATCTACTTTCATATACTTTTCCTATAGATTCTAGTGTACTTAACTGCCATTACCTTAATCTACTTTCATATACTTTTCCTATAGATTCTAGTGAGCTCAGCTGCCATTATCTCCATCTCCTGCCATATACTTTTCCTATAGATTCTAGTGTACTCAGCTGCCATTATCTCCATCTACTGCCATATATTTTCCTATAGATTCTAGTGTACCCAACTGCCATTACCTCCATCTACTGTCATATACTTTTCCTATAGATTCTAGTGTACTCAACTGCCATTACCTCCATCTGCTGCCATATACTTTTCCTATAGATTCTAGTGTACCCAAATGCAATTACCTCCATCTACTGCCATATACTTTTCCTATAGATTCTAGTGTACCCAACTGCCATTACCTCCATCTACTGCCATATACTTTTCCTATAGATTCTAGCGTACCCAACTGCCATTACCTTAATCTACTTTCATATACTTTTCCTATAGATTCTAGTGTACTTAACTGCCATTACCTTAATCTACTTTCATATACTTTTCCTATAGATTCTAGTGAGCTCAGCTGCCATTATCTCCATCTCCTGCCATATACTTTTCCTATAGATTCTAGTGTACTCAGCTGCCATTATCTCCATCTACTGCCATATATTTTCCTATAGATTCTAGTTTACCCAACTGCCATTACCTTCTTCTACTGCCATATACCTTTTCTATAAATTCTAGTGTACTCAACTGCCAATACCTCCATCTACTGCCATATACATCTCCTATAGATTCTAGTTTACCCAACTCCATCCATTGCCATCATGTTCCCTATTGTATCCAACTGCTAATCCTTTCAGTCTTAGGCCTCATTCACACAGGGCATTTTGCAAACTCTCCTAGAAGCCTCTCCTTCTGTCAGCAGCTTTTTTTGGTGCAAAAAAAAAATGCTTGATGCTTGTAAAAGTGCACAACACGTTTAGGCACATCAAGCGCTTGGGCATTAATGAATTCAATTGGCCAGAATAACAATTTATTATGGCCATTAAAATGAATTAACAATCAAGTGCTAAACACGCCTAGGGTTAACATGCATTTACATATGTTTACGGGCATCAAGCATTTTTTTCTGCCAAAGCGCTGCTGTCCCTGGACTCACTGGAAGTGGGTTTTTTTCTCTGCCTCTAAACTCTCCTACCATTAGGCTGGATTCCCACCTGTCTGGTGTGAGTTCCTGCTCCATTCTGTGTGAGAAGGAGAGGAGCTGCTGTTCAGCGGCTCCTCTTCATTCTCACAGTGCATCGGCTGACTGAGGAGGGGGAGAGGTGTAGATGGGAGGGGGAAAAAATCCCTGTTCAATGCGGAACATCTGCGAATTAGATGCTATCCCATTGAACAGAATGTGCACACGTTTTCTGTGCAATGCAGAGTGCGAATGCACCGCACATATGTGAACTGGACACATTGAAAACAACATGTTTTCAAATGTCCTGCGAATTGGATGCTGTGTAAGCCATATCCTATTCACTTAGGTGTGAACCCAGCCTTAAACTCCTCTAAAAGCCTATGTGTGCATGGACACATACGAGGTGTGTCTAAAAAGTTCAGTGAATGGTATCAAAAAACAAACAATACAGAATACAAATTACCTTTTATATTGACCTTCAAAATAATTGCCATCCTTCACAGCACACTTCTGGCAACGTTCATAAAGCTTCTGGAAACTGTCAGCAAAGGCCCCTTTAGGCATTGATTGCAGAACCGCTGTCACACATTCTTGGATTCACAAAACATTGTTGAAGAAGGTGATAAACATTGTCTTGACCTTGAACTTTTGCAGGAGACTCTTTTTGGGAAGATGGTGAATGCCATTCCATTGATTGCCTCTTGGATTCTGGATTGAACTGGTAGCACCAGGTCTCATCTCCTGTGACGATGGTTCGCAGAAAGGATGGATCCTGAACATACATGGTAATGAAATCTCTAGAGGTTTCCATCTGTTTTGCTTTCTGTTCATCCATCAGCTTGTGTGGCACAAACCCGGGAACAGATCTTCAGTTTACCCAAATCTTTGTGGACAGTGGTGTGCACTGTGTTCTTGCTAATGTCCAATTCCTCTGCCAACAACCGTAGTCGCCGATCATTTCTGGGGTTTTGCTTGTCGACGGCCGACCCAAAAGGGGCTCATGTTCAGTTGTTTCTTTCCCATTGCGAAAGAGTTTGAACCAGTCATCAACATATTGTCTACTTACAGTAACCGTCCCGTGCACCAACACTTCATGTGTCTCCATCGCCGTTTTCCTCAATTTGTAGAAGAACTTGATGTTAACTCTTTGCTCCCACGCACTGCAACCCTACCTCTCACACTGACCATGTTCAACTGCCCGCTGCGAGTTTACTCTGATGGTCACGTGTACGCCATGCTAGTAGGAACTTCTCTATATGTCTAGTAGGAGCTTCTCTATAGCCATGTGCATGCGTACGCCACTGGCCCATGTTGCTGTTGAGATATTGAACCATTCACCAAACTTTTTAGACACCCCTCATATGCTAACACACAGGACGGTTTGGAGGCATGAGAAAAAAATGCCAGATGCCCCTAGGAGCAGCTGAAAATGTGCAGTGTGCTTGACGCCTAACTACGGTATCTATTGCACAGATTCTCAACATGAAGGGGGCACCTTAAAAGGGTAAATGTGTTTGTAAAATAAATACATCTTCACTGTATAGAGTAATGATTCCATAAGTAATTATTCAGGTAGAAAGAGCTAATAATTATATTTAGTTGTTTAAAACCATATCATATCTATACATTGTCATTAAATAGACAAATATCAGTGGGTGCTTAAAGTAGAACTATGGCCTCCCATTAAACCTGCCTGTGAAGTGGCACACCTGTAGGATGTACTAAAGCAAATGTGATATTTAACAAAAAGCAAACAAAAAAAAAACATTATGCAATTAAATGACAGTTTTTCAATCTCCAGCCTGCTTAGGTTTGTAAAAAAAAGGTGGCTCGGCATCCCAGATGACATCATTGACTACATATGGTCAATCAGGTCTGGAATTGATTTTAAGGAGCTCCCCATAAAAAAAGCTTTAAAAAATGTGTGAGATCTTCCCAAAATCCATAGCTGACTTTTATCTGAGCATGTACTCAGGCTTGCCAGGAAAGGGAGAGGTGGTGAGTGCCCCCCCCCCTCCAAATCATACCAGGTCACATGCCCCCAATTTTGGGAGGGTGCCTTTCCAAGGGGAGCTCTGGAAAAGTACTTTGTTCCCATATTGATAAGGACAAGGGCCTTGTGACGGAGCGTCCAGCACCCAGCTTGGGTGCCTCCGTCAAGATATAGCTTCCTCCAGTCTGGAACCAGGAACCAGGTATTATGTCTGAGCACCCAATGACTAGATTACACTAGCTTAGGTGCAATCTGGAACTCAAACTCTTTATTGTAAATTCACATAGAATATATACCATGCAAGATGAGAGTTTGATCACATTTCCCTAACAATACAAACTAACCAGGAATATAATTAACATAGCTAAGGAACAGCCAACATAAACAGTATGCTAATCCACATCTAGCAACTAATAGCTGACAGTGATCTAATTAGCATTGACTAATTAAAAACTAGCCACCCAGAAAGTCCAGCACCTACAACCCCGAATACACAAAGGACAATACAAATTATTATAAGCATAAAACATAACATCCCACAATGGTTCGATATAACAAAGTAAAGTAGTCACAATATTAATCACATCTCCAAGAGATGAGCAGACAGACAGAAACAAGAGGTGACTCAATTAACAATGGGAATGCACACCTAGGAGGCACACAATGGGAGAGACATATTTAACAATAAACACATAACACCTTAAAGTTGAACTTCTTCTTTAAGGGAAGGTGACCCCCTGACATGTCACAATTAGTGTTGAGCGAACCCGGACTGTAACGTTCGGGTCCGTACCGAACTTTCGGGTGTCCGTGGCACGGACCCGGACATTTCAAAAATCGTTCGGGTTCGGTCCGGGGTTCTGCTATTTTACTCCACGTGTTGAGAAGCTGCAGGGCAGCCAATCAACAAGCGTTTCACTGGTTTGCCCTTAGAAGCCATCACAGCCATGCCTACTAATGGCATGGCTGTGATTGGCCAGTGGATCATGTGACCCAGCCTCTTTATAAGCTGGAGTCACAGTGCTGCAGTCACATGCTCCTTGGGTTAGTGTAGGGAAAGGAAGCTGAAAGCTTGAGGGACAGATTTGAGACATTTTAAGACCTGATCCTGCATCCTGAGATAGATTACTTCACTACTGCTGTCTGTGCTGTTGCTCTGAGGACAGATAGCAGCAATTAGAGATTTCACATACCGCTGCTTTGAGTTGCAGATCAAGCTCTGCATAAAACAACGATCGCTACGATCCTGCTCAACGATCAGATTGTTGGGGGAATTTGAGATTTCAAATACCGCTGCTTTGAGTTGCAGATCAAACTCTGCTTAAAACAACGATCGCCACGATCGCGCTCAACGATCAGATTGTTGCGGGAATTTGAGATTTCAAATACTGCTGCTTAGAGTTGGAGATTGCAGATTAAACTCTGTCTAACGAAATGATCGTACGTTCATATATACACAACGATCAGATTGTGGGATCGTTCGCAATGATCATATAGTGGGAGTAATTTGAGATTTCACATACTGCTGCTTTGAGTGATCTGACTGCACTAGGTAGAGGCTTCTGCTTAGAGGGACAGATTCTTGTTCCAAAACCATTTGTCGACCGGGATATCCTCATCCGTTACCAAAACCTTGTTCTTAGACAGGGAGATTCGTCTTCGGAGATGGATCACGTCAGTCTAGTGAGTTTCGTCGTCATACACTTTAGAGTTTAATGAGGGTGATATACTAGTAACGCTTGCTAGGGTGTTAGACTAGCAACACATATATACTTGCATGCTAGTAAAGCAATCTGTCTCAAATTAGACGTTAGAGGTTGAGATTCGTCGTCATAAACTTTAGAGTTTAAGGGCGTTGTTAGACTAGCAACTCGCGCTAGCACCGCTAGCAACAAAATTCGTCTCAAA
>BLSH010396483.1:140373-154329 GCA_018402905.1 Glandirana rugosa
TTTACTTTTTGAATAAACTATCCTCAAAATACTACACTATCCTGGATCCTTTTTTCCTTATCTAAACATCTGAACGAGGACCATCTGGAATATAGGGACTGGACTCACCAAGGACTGAACCACACAGGAACACCCGGAAGGAGAAATCCACCTTGAGGGGAAAGGACCACAGCACACCGGAGAGACGCCATTAAAAGACCCCATTTACCAAAGGCGCATCACCCCTGTAGGGGTATGAAGATTCTGGTAAGTGAGGGCACATGCGGGGAGCACCAGTGAAGTCACCATCTTTCGTGTTAGATGACACAAATGAAGTCACTTTTTGAATACAGCATATGATTATTGGATACATCTGTGATTTATTTATTGACCTACACATTCTATATAAAACACTCAGAAGAAGCCACACGTCAAGGCGGCTTTTTGTAGAAACTCTTGCTTAAAGAACGCCAACTTTTCAAAGTTTCTTTTACGGACACCATATTCACGGACCGGACACGGACTTTTACGGACATTTTTCTCAATGTTTTTTTACCTCACAATATTATGATCACCCATTTATAGAGACACTTTTTATTCATCTGAACACTTTCACTCCATTGAATATATATCAAGTGTGTTTGTACACATTTTTTACGGATTTTTACTGACATTTTACGGACATTTTTTACGGACTTCTTACGGACCTGTTGAAGATCTACGTTCTCAGTGTGTGTTTTGACTTTTATATGAATATTATAGTGAATTTTATACATCGTAGCTATCAGGCTTAGATACCCACTTTTATATAATAGTGACAGCGCCATCTCCTGACTTACTGGTTTCAATTTTATTTCCTCCTCGGAGGTAATTAACTGGAGGGCAGCAGTCCATTTATTCTGCTATAGTTGTGTTTCTCCCAGCGCGAGATTTTACACTTTATAAGTTTCACACACAGTTTTCAGATGATTTTAGAACAGGGATATGGCTTCTCCCGGGTTATTGTTTAAGTTTCACACACAGTTTTCAGATGATTTTAGAACAGGGATATGGCTTCTCCCAGCTATTGTTTAAGTTTCACACACAGGTTTTAGATGATTGTAGAACAGTGATATGGGTTCTCCCGGCTAATTTATACTTTTTTCACACAGTTTGAAGATGATTTTAGAACAGTGATATGGCTTCTCCCGTTAATTAATACTTTGCACACACAGTTTGAAGATGGTCCACATCTGCCTCCATTTTTGATTTTTTTATGTGATTTTTATTTAAAAATGCTTTTAAGTTATTTCCCTGTCCTCATTTCTTTGTAGGGCACTTGTCCGACCCTTACTCCCATTTTCCTTCCTTTTGGAGACCTCTAGGACTTTCCAGGACTTTTTTACAGCCATTTTAGTGCCTAAAAGTTCGGGTCCCCATTGATTTCAATGGGGTTCGGGGTCCGGGTCAAAGTTCGGGTTCTGTCCGGACCCGAACCCGGACTTTGTCCCGAAGTTCGGCCAAACCAGCAGAACCCGAACTTCTAGAGGTTCGATCAACTCTATTAGTGAGCTCTTGCCAAGATAATCCAGTCATAGAAAAAAGTCATAGATCTTTGCGTTCAGCTCATGGTAAATAAGGGCAAACACAAAACTGTTGCATTTATAAATTTTCTCAGTGTATATACAGTATTGAGACACCTGCCTTTACACACACATGAACTTTAATGCATCTCAATCTTAGTCCGTAGGGTTTAATATTGAGTTGGCCAACCCTTGGCCGCTATAACAGCTTCAACTCTTCTGGGAAGGCTGTCCACAAGGTTTAGGAGTGTCTATGGGAATGTTTGACCATTCTTCCAGAAGCACATTTGTGAGGTCAGGCACTGATGTTGGACAAGAAGGCCTGGCTCACAGTCTCTGCTCTAATTATATCGGGTTGAGGTCAGGACTATGTGCAGGCCAGTCAGGCACCTCCACCCCAAACTCGCTCATCCATGTCTTTATGGTCCTTGCTTTGTGCACAGGTCCAAATCATTTGGTGGAGGGGGATTATGGTGTGGGGTTATTTTTATGGGAAGGCCGCTGACAGCTGATGACTCATTGGTTGTTTAGGACACGACAGGCGCCTACTCTTTAACAACCAGCTAGTGACAGCCTTTGGTAAGGATGCCGGGTTTCACTACTAAAATACTTCATGACTTCATAAAATTTTGAATGCGATATTTTAGTAGTGTTTTTAGTAGTAGTGAGCATTAGAAAACTTTTTTTAAAATGCTATGTGGTATCTTACCGCATTCTTGGATACGGTAAGATATCGCTTTGTGAATAGAGCCCACTATGGAGATCATTCATGACTAGAGTTGAGCGGACACCTGGATGTTTGGGTTCGGTTTTTCGTGGAAAAGTTCGGGTTCGGTCCCTTGACTTGACCCCGGACCCCGAACCCCAATGAAATAAATGGGGACCCGAACTTTTGGGCACAAAAATGGCTGTAAAAAAGTCCTGGAAAGAGCTGCAAAAGGAAGAAAAGTGGGGGTAAGAGTAGGACAAGTGCCCTACAAAGAAATGGGGATAGGGAAATAACAATAATCTGTCCCTTACAGCACCAGCAGCATCCTCTCCCTACACTAGTATGAGATGATGTGACATGCAGCACTACATGACTCCAGCTCATACAGAGGCTGGGTCAAATGATGCACTGGCCAATCACAGCCATGCCATTAGTAAGCATGGCTGTGATGGCTTCTAAGGGCAAACCAGTGAAACGCTTGTTGATTGGCTGCCCTGCAGCTATTCAACAAGCAGGAAAAAAATACCAGAACCCAGAATCCGAACCCAAACTTTTTTTCTAAAGTTCGGGTTTGGGTTCGGGTCCCGAACACTGCAAAGTTCGGTAATAACCCGAACTTTACAGTTCGGGTTCGCTCAACTCTATTCATGACAAGCACATGACAAATGCATCATGTAAGAAACATTGAGACTTCTTAAAGGCAATCTATTTCAACCTAAAAGCACCAAAAATCATGGCTTTACTTTAGTTGCTTCAGAATCGAATGCGTGTCTGCACAAGCCTTTAGGGTCGATTGAATTTTTGGAGGTGCATTAGTGCACATTGTGTAGCTCATTGAAATGAATGGGCTGTCAATACACTATAATGTGGCAAGAATCGGACATGCACTAATTTTGGCAACACAACACACTGAAAAATTAATGGCACCGCAACTCATTAACAATTTAACGTATGTCATCACTATGCTTTCTCTACTACTAATATTTAACTTTCTTAAACTAAACCTTCGCCCTCCCCTATAAGTTGCTACTGTTTTTTATCTCCCTCAAAACCTGTTACATATTTGCTTACTAATAATTTTGGGGGGTTTAATGCCCAAAGTCTTCTGGGATATCACATCTCTGGAGGCTTTGGGCCAATCCGAGCCACTGTGTGTCACCAGGGGGCTAGCTCAAAGAACCCTGAAGAGACAGCCAGAATCCTGGTGATGTCACATGGGAACATGGTGAAACAGGACATGCAGTATTGAGATGGTGGAGAGGCTTACAGCAGACATCACTAATTTCGCTGGGCAGGTGAGTATGTTTTTTGTGGGCAACTTTATGATACAAGTAAAAGTATATAGAAACAAAATTGTTAAGGCAGGGTGTTCCCGTATATGCTCCCCTGCCAACCCATTAAACCTCTTCAGTCCTAAACAGAAAGCTAGTGAAAAGTAACTCACCACCACCCCACAGTAATCAAGCCTGGTGATCCGCTATGCAATCGATTGACAGAGAAAGGAAAGAAGATCACATGCTCCCCCATGCCCAGAAGTTCCAGATAAAACCAAGGTCTTCAGCTGGTGAAGAGGGTGGCAAGGGGGTACAATGAAGGTATTAGTAGCAAAGGAGGTGGGCTATGAAGCAAAGTTTGCATTCTTTTAAATTGTATTAACTATGCTATTTGACAGTTGTTTGTTTCACCACAGCAGAGAGAGAAATCAATGGACGTCATGAACAAGACCCAAGTCACCATGTTTGAGTTTTCAGGCCTGAGTGACAATAGGAAACTTGCCCCATTCCTTTTTTTCTTCTTTTTGCTTGTATACGCTGTGACGGTCTTTGGAAACGTTGGCATGATATTTGTTGTCCATGCCTCCAGCGGCCTCCACACACCGATGTACTTCTTCTTGAACTACCTGTCTGTGGTAGACTTCTTCTACGCATCAACATTGACTCCTAAAATGTTGTCTGACCTGATTTCTGAGAAAAGGTCCATCTCCTTTGTTGGCTGTGCCCTCCAGTTCTTCTTCTTTGCTGCCCTGGCAAGCACTGAAGTTTTCATCCTCTCCTGCATGGCATATGACCGTTATGCGGCTATCTGCCACCCTCTCCATTATGTTTTGATTATGACTAAGAAAAAATGTTGGTGCCTGGTTCTATTTTCCTTCTGTATTGGTTTCTGCCAGGCTGTGGTTCCAACCAGTTGTGTGTTTAATCTTCAGTTCTGTAGATCCAACCTTATAAACCATTACTATTGTGACATCCCGCCATTGCTTGAGCTGACCTGCTCTAATCCTCACCTTTGCTACATATTAATTAATTTCTTTGTTTGCCTTTGTACCATTAGCTCCATGGTAATAATCTTGGTTTCCTACATGCATATTATTTCTTCTATTCTAAAGATGAAAACCTTCAAAAGTCAGCGAAAGGCTTTCAGTACCTGCTCCTCCCATTTGATCTGTTCCACCATGTTCTACGTGACGGTCTTCATCAACTATTTCAGCTCATCTTCTGGTTCCTTTGAGAAACACGACAGATCCGTTACTGTCTTCTACTCCCTGGTGACACCAATGCTGAATCCTCTTATCTACAGCCTGAGGAATCAAGAGGTAAAAAGGGTTATAATGCAAATTGTGCGAAGGCGTCAAAGTTGAATGAAATGTAGGTAAATTTGTAGGAATCCAGGTTAACAAAATTAACCTATTTTCTATTTTCCTTCTGTATTGGGTTCTGCCAGACTGTGGTTCCAATCAGTTGTGTGTTTAATCTTCATTTCTGTGAATCCAACCTTATAAACCATCACCGCTGTGACTCCCCACCTTTGTACAACTAGCTCCATGGTAATAATCTTGGTCTCCAACATGCATATTATTTGTTCTGTTCTAAAGGTGAAAACCTTCCCACCATTGCTTGAGCTGACCTGCTCTAATCCTCACCTGTGCTACATTTTAATTAACATCTTTTTTTGCCTTTTTATCGTTTGCTCCGTGGTAATAATCTTGGTCTCCTATATGCATATTATTGCTTCTATTATAAAGATGAAAACCTTCAAAAGCCAGCAAATGGCTTTCAGTATCTGCCTTTCCAATTTGATCTGTTCCACCATGTACTATGTGATGGTCTTCATCAACTAATTCAGTTTATCTTCTGATTCCTTTGAGGAACACGACAAATCCATCACTGGTGACGCCAATGTTAGTGCCCTGGAAGAAATCCCATTTAACAAAATGCGTAGGGCACAGCTTCATCCTGACATCATTACGTCACTGGAAGTGGCGTTTGAATTGCTCTGTTTGCTGGCTAAATCTTTTTTTTTTTATTGCACAATGGGGTTGATTTACTAAAACTGTAGAGTTTTAAATCTTATGCAGTTCTGCATAGAAACCAATCAGCTTCCAGATTTTTTGGCCAAAGCTTAACCACTTGCCGACCGCCCGCCGCAGCATGACGGCGACAAGGTGGCTCGTTATAGCGAACTGCCATTACAGGATGGCGGCCGCGATAACTAGCATTGTGAGCGCGTGCGCGCCGCCGAAGGTGCGCCCGCACGCTCACTGTGTTCGGGGGGAGCCAGGGAGTAAGTGTGGCCGACTCGATCGCTGCCGGCTACCCGCGATGGCCCCCCCGCACTGAAAGAACGGAGGTCCGTGTAAGTAAACACGGACCTCCGTTCTGTGAGGGGGGAAGGGCTGTGATCACAGCCTTCCTCTACATGGAAGCTGTGATCACTTCCCTTCCCCTGCTAGGGCAGCCCACACACAGTAAGAACACGCCCAGGGAACACAGTTAACCCTTAGAGCGCCCCCTGCAGGTTGACCCCTTCACTGCCAATGGCATTTACACAGTAATCAGTGCATTTTTATAGCACTGATCGCTGTATAAATGCCAATGGTCCCAAAAAAGTGTCAAAATGGTCCGACATGTCCGTCCTAATATCGCAGTACTGCTAAAAATTGCAGATCGCCGCCATTACTAGTAAAAAAAAATAAATAAATAAAAACCCCAGAAATGAATTCTCATCATCCGTAAACGCGGCAACTTTTGCGCAAACCAATCAATACACACCGATTGCGATTTTTTTTACCAAAAATATGAGGAAGAATATAAATCGGCCAAAACCGATGAAAAAAATTGTTTTTTTATATATTTTTTTTGGATTTGTATTTTATCAAAAAGTAATAAATTTGGGTCTTTTTGTAAAATTGTCGCTCTTCTTTTGTTTATAGCGGCGATCAGAAATGACGCAGAGGTGATCAAATACCACCAAAAGAAAGCTCTATTTGTGGGAAAAAAAGGACGCAAATTTTGTTTGGGTACAACGTCGCACGACCGCGCAATTCTCAGTTAAAGCGACGCAGCGCCGAATCTCAAAAAGTGCTCTGGTCCTAAAGTGTGAAATCCTTCCGGGGCTGAAGCGGTTAGTTGAGTACAATGAAGTTAGAAGCTGATTGACTACCATGCACAGCTGCACCATATTTTGCACTCTTGAGTTTTACTAAATCAACCCCAATAGCTTCTTTATATACCGTATGTAAGTACATGTTTTAATTAAAAAAAAAACCGCTTAGGACTATGTGGAGTGGCTGCTTTATCATTCCGTTCTGAGAATCGGATGGATGCCTATCGGCACATGATGTTTGGTTGGCCACACCGATGATACGGTCTGGATGAATTTCTATCTCATGCGCAATCTATGACTTCTCTTTAGTTAGAGAGGCATTTAATGCTGGTAAGCCTGAACTTCTACCTTTGAGGTGGCAGTCCAACCATATGGTTTACTGGGAGCAGTGTCAGTGGTGGAATTGTTTTTCTGGAATTTAATTTGGATACACATTGTGGACTTTTCTTTTCATGTGGACTTAACACTCTATGGATTGGATGTCTATTTGAATTTACTTATGTTGTTTATCTATTTATATACACTATTTAGTTATTCACATGGTAGTTATGCTTTTGGTTTAACACATGAATTTAATGATGTTTTTTCATTTAGAGCAGCACTAATTTTATGTCAATATACTGTATGTTCGAATAAAAAATAATTCTACTATCTTCTTGGCAGTGGATTGCGATGTTCCTGGAAGCCCAGGTCTAGCTTTAGAAGGGTTGGGCACAGAGCAGACCTTCCATTATTTCAACCTTTGTTAATCATTCTTAACAAGACGTACATTCTTTGAATTGATGTTCGTAATAAACATCAAGAATCCAAATCCTGTTCTTTACGGGCATTATGACTTCACCACCTGAAGTTAACCTTACGTTTGAATGTTCTTTGATCGCTAATCCCCTTCAATAAACTTTACAGTCTGAAAAGAGGGTACATCATGCAGATATTTGTCCCAGGAGTGGATATTTATGGCCTTTTTTATATATGTTATACTGCCTGTGAGCTGGACCATGAGTCGCCTTTGTCTTGTGTTTGTTCTTTATCTCTGCTTTGCTAAAACTTTTATTATGCAGGGAGCCTTATGGATGACATAAATTCTTGCTTTATGAGCTCTTTTTCTGAGATGGATACGTGAAACTCTATTAAATTGCAATCTGTTGGTTTTTTGCTACACTAGGCCTGTGTAATATGCAATAATAATAATAATAACAAATAAAAATGTTTAAAAAATTATAAAAAAAAATAGTCAAGTTTTCTTTAGTTTCCACAATATAAACATAGGCAGCAGCACAGAATTGAGCCAAAAAAATAGAACAATCTAGTAAAGAGCACTTTCAACAACTCTAGTAAGCCATACATGATGGATTTAGTAAAAATGTTAACCACTTGCCAACCGCGTAACGACTCTGTCCCGCAAATCGCCACTTATAGTCGGCGCTCAAGGGCACGACGCTAGGAGGCAAATGTGTGCCGCTCATGCCTGCCGCGCGCTCCCTGAGCGGGGCCGCGGGTCGGGTGGACTCGATGTCCGCCGGCAACCCATGATCGCCTCGTACAGAGCCAGAACGGGGAACCGCCGCTGTAAACACGGTGGTTCCCCGTTCTGACAGGCGGCATGTCAGAGATCTACTGATCCCTATACTTGGGACCAGTTAGATCTCTGGTGCCACTGGCAGCTCGGCCCCCATACAGTTAGAACACACACAGGGAACACAGTTAACACCTTCACCGCTCCCTGCAGGTTAACCCCTTCCCTGCCAATGCCATTTTTACAGTAATCAGTGGATATTTAAATATCTGATCGCTGTATAAATGTCATTGGTCCTAAAAAAGTGTCAAAAAATATGTCAGACATGTCCGCCCAATATCACAGTCCCAATAAAAAGCGCAGATCACCATTACTAGCAAAAAAAAAAAAAAATTGGCAAAAACGCTATAAATTAATTTTCATGGTTTATAAATGTGCCAACTTTTGTGCAAACCAATCAATAAACGCCAAATTGGATTTTTTACCAAAAATATGAGGAAGAATATAAATCGGCCAAAACCAATGAATAAGTTAGTTTTTTTATATTTTTTTTGGATATGTAATTTAGCAAAAAGTAAGAAATATTGGGTTTTTTTTTGCAAAATTGTCGCTCTTTGTTTGTTTACAGCGCAAAAAATAAAAACCGCAGAGGTGATCAAATACCCCCAAAAGAAAGCTCTATTTGTGGGAAAAAAAGGACGCACATTTCTTTTGGGTACAACGTCGCATGACCGCACAATTGTCAGTTAAAATGGCGCAGTGCCGAATCGCAAAAAGTGCTCTGGTCCTACAGTGGGAAATCCTTTCGGGCTGAAGTGGTTAAAAAAACAGGTTTTTTTGCAAAATTGCCCTAAACAACCCTTAATCACTGACATGTGCGATAAATTGCCGCATAAGAAAATGTGATAGTTACTGAACAATTGAAAAAATACCGCATTCGTTATTTTTTGTGAATTTCAATTTCACAACTGATTTATCGGATTTTATTTGCCATTGTTTAACTCTTAGTGAATTGACCCCAATGTTTTCATTGTGGAAGGAAATAATGGCAAATCTCCAATTGGGACACATGCAGCAAAGAAATGTTAAAGTAGAAGTATATGCAAAACTTTTGTTTTCATTTTGGAATGAGTAAGGGAGGTTATAACTCAGATTTTTTTGTCATCTGTGTCCCAGATTTTCCATCACATCAAGTCCCATAGCCAAATAGTAAGTTTGAGGAAATCCCTGCAAATTAAGAGAATTGCCTGGGGCCCCCAAGATCACCAGAAATAGTGTGCACATTGGAAAATTTCCCCTCTATTACTCTTCTAGGGACAACCCAAAATATGGGATTTTCTTTTACTTTCACATTCAATGATAATGGTAAATAGGACAAATAGAGAGGGTGAACCTCCCCTCAGGGGCACAAACAGCAATAACAACTGACAGGGGCTATAATCCCTCCCCAAAAGTTTTGCCTTTAGTTATACTCTAACCACTTGCCGACCGCGCTATAGACGAAAGATTATCCTGGGAGGGCATCCATGAACGTCTTTCCGGGAGCGCGCGCACCCCCTGGGGCGCAGACTCGGCAATGTCTGTGACCATCGGGTCTCCCAGACCCGGCGTGTCATGGATCGGGGTAAAGGGCCAATGACAGCGGCCCTTTACCACGTGATCACTCCGTCCAATGGACAGAGTGATAACTTGTAAACAAACTGGAGCATGTCCGGTTCGGCTCCTCCTTTCTCCTCGCACCGATCGCACAGTGTGTGAGGAGAGGAGGGAGTGGGTGTAGCAGCACTGTGGGCTGGATGTGAAGTGCCCACAGTGCTGATCTGTGCCACTGCCCACCCCTAGCACATCCATACATCTTGGCTCATTATTCCTGGCTCATCCATCCATGCATCCCTGGCCCATCCATCCATGCATCCCTGGCCCATCCATCCATGTATCCCTGGCCCATCCATCCATGCATCCCTGGCTCATTCATCCATGCATCCCTGGCTCATCCATCCACCCATCCCTGGCTCACCCCATCTCTGGCTCACCTGTCCCTGGCTCACCGTCCCTTGCTCACCCCTCCATGGCTCACCGAATCCATGGCTCACCCAATCGCTAGCTCGCCTGTCCCTGGCTCACCCATCCCTGGGTCACCCAACCCTGGCTCACCCAGCTCCTGGCTCACGCAGTTCCTGGCTCACCCAGTCCCTGGCTCACCCATCCCTGGCTCACCCGTCCATGACTCACCCAGTCCCTGGCTCACCCAGTCCTTGGCTCACCTGTCCCTGGCTCACCCAGTCCCTGGCTCACCTGTCCCTGGCTCACCCAGCTCCTGGCTCACCCAGTTCCTGGCTCACCCAGTCCCTGGCTCACCCGTCCCTGGCTCATCCGTCCATGGCTCACCCAGTCCCTGGCTCACCCATCCCTGGCTCACCCATCCCTGGCTCACCCAGTCCCTGGCTCACCCGTCCCTGGCTCACCCAGTTCCTGACTCACCCAGTTCCTGGCTCACCCATCCATGGCTCACCCATCCCGGGCTCACCTGTCCCGGGTTCACCTAGTCCCTGGCTCACCCGTCCATAGCCCATCCAGTCCCTGGCTCTCCCAGTCCCTGGCTCACCCGTCCATGGCTCACCCGTCCCGTGCTCACCCAGTCCCCAGCTCACCCGTCCATGGCTCATCCATCCTTGGCTCACCCATCCCTTGCTCATCCATGCTCCATCCCTGGCTCATCCATGCTCCATCGCTGGCTCAGCCATTCATCCCTGGCTCATCCATCCATCCCTGGCTCATCCATGCACCATCCCTGGCTCATCCATCCATCCCTGGCTCATCCTTCCAGATTCATGCTCACCCATGCTCCATCCATCCACATCCATGTTCCATCCTTGGCTCATCCGTCCACATCCATGTTCCATCCCTGGCTCACCCATCCACATCCATGCTCCATCCCTGGCTCATCCATCCACATCCATGTTCAATCCCTGGCTCATCCATGCACATCCATGCTCCATCCCTGGCTCATCCATACAAATCCATGTTCCATCCCTGGCTCATCTGTCCACATCCATGCTCTATCCCTGGCTCACCCATACGTCCATGCTCCATCCCTGGCTCATCCGTCCACCTCCATGTTCCATCCCTGGCTCACCCATCCACATCCATGCTCCATCCCTGGCTCATCCGTCCACATCCATGCCACTACAGTGGCCATCAGTGCCTCACAAAAGTGTGATAGGTAGTCAAAATAGATTTGAAACGTGTGTCCCTAGAATGCCTGATGGTGCTCCCTGTATGTTGGGCCTCTCTATGTGGCCAAGCTGTGGAAAAGCCTCACACATGTGGTATTGCCATACTCGGGAGGAGTAGCAGAATATATTTTGGGGTATAATTTTTGCTATGTAAATGCTATGTGTTAGAAATATTGTATAAATGGACAACTTAGTGCAAGAAAAAGTATTTTTTCATTTTTTTCCACATTTTCACAAAACCTGTGGAAAAATATGACATGTTCATAAAACTCATTATGCCTCCTAGAATATATTGAGGCATTTACTTTAGAAAATGGGGTAATTTTTTTGGGTGTTTCTATTGTCCTGGTGCTCTAGGGCCTTCAAAAGTGTGATAGGTAGTCAAGAAATTGTATGCAGAATTTATGCTCCTAGAACACCTGACAGTACTCCCTGCATGTTGGGCCTCTGTATGTGGCCAGGCTGTGACAAAGTCCCACACATGTGGTTTTGCCATACTCAGAAGGAGTAGCAGAATGTGTCTTGGGGTGTCATTTGTGGTATGCATATGCTGTGTGTGAGAAATAACCTGTTATGACAATTTTATGAAAAAAATAAAAATAAAAAATAAAAATCTTCATTTTGCATAGAATTGTGGGAAAAAATTACAACTTCAGAAATCTCACCATGCCTCTTACTACATGCTTTGGGCTGTCTACTTTCTAAAAAGGGGTCATTTGGGGGGTATTTGTACTTTCCTATCTTGTTAGGATCTCAAGAAATGAGATAGGCCATCAGTATATCAGGTGTGATCAATTTTCAGTGAATGGCACCATAGCTTGTAGACTTTCTAACATTCACAAAGACCAAATAATATACACTAATTTGGGTTATTTTACCAAAGATAAGTAGCAGTATAAATGTTGTCCAAAATTTATGAAGAAAAATTGCAAAATTTATATCAAATAAAATAAACAGCGGTGATTAAATACCACCAAAAGAATGCTCTATTTGTGTGCAAAAAAGGACAAAAAATTCATATGAGTACAGTGTAGTATGACTGAGTAATTATCATTCAAAATGTGAGAGTGCTGAAAGCTGAAAATTGGTCTGGTTAGGAAGGGGGTTTACGTGACCAGTGGTCAAGTGGTTACCAAATGGTGCCTACATTGCAAGCCATGTCTTTTTATTTCAGTTGTGTGCCTGGAGGGGGCGCTCTTAGGGTTAACTGTGTTCCCTCAGTGTGTTCTAACTGTATGGGGGCTGGGCTGGCAGGGGGAGGGGAGTGATCACGGCTTCCATATACAGGAAGCCTGTGATCACAGCCCTTCCCCCTCTGTCAGAACGGAGATCCATGTTTACATACACGGACCTCCGTTCTCTCACTGCGGGGGGGCCATCGTGGGTAGCCGGCGGAGATCGAGTCCACCCTACCCGCTCCCTGACCCCCCGGAACACTGTGAGCGCACGAGCGTGCACGCTCACAATACTTATTATCACAGCCGCTGTCAGGTGATGGCGGTTCGCGATAATGAGCCACTTTGCCGCCGTCACGCTGCGGCGGGTGGTCGGCAAGTGGTTAAAGGCAATAATGGACCAAGGTTACTATGCAAACCAAAGCATTTTATTGTTGGAGGATAAAACGGGGTTTTGCAGAATACAAAAAAGGGGGCCTTAAACAGACAGGGTACAAGTTGGTGATAAAAGAATGTTATTGGCAGAGGGGATACATGGGTATACACAATACAAGACATGAAACCATATTGATATGGGCTGGATGTATGAGAGAGGAGCCTTCTGAGGTGGTAAGACTGGAGAACATCCAACGCATTTCGAGATTTTCTGAGGCAGAACATATCAGCTCTTCTTCAGGGATGATCTCAACTAGGAGGAGGGATTGGCATCTCGTGGGACAAAGAGGAGAAACCTCCACACAGCCTGATTGACCATAAGACAGGACGATGGAGAGAAATGGAATATATGATGTACATGTATAAAGGCTGATAAAAAAAGATCAAAAATGATGTAAAATGAAGATTGGCTGAGACAGGGTAGCTGTGGATGTATATATATATATATATATATATATATATATATATATATTTTCTCAAAAGGACACAATCAGGAATTGTAGAGGTGCTGGGTAGGGAAGCCCACAAAGGGCACATCCAAACCGCCAAAGCAGGGGATCCAACCCCAAACGTCCCGGCAGCTTAGGGGACAGGGAGGAGAACCACCACACCAAAATTCCTAAATCAAGAAAGAAAGAGAGATGCTGTAGCCACAGTAGCCAGGACAATCAGCGCAACGGCTGGGGGCCTTAAGGGTCCTCTGTGAGACAATGAAACAGACACACCCATAGCTAACCCCTAGTTTAGTGGGTGTTGGAGGAAATAAATGGTCCACAGAGTCTTTCAACCCTCCACACTACTGTAGTATCACGACCCCCCCCCCCGAGGTACGATTGTCCTGCACGACGACGTCGGCAACGCGACTAACAGGACCGATGACACCGATGTCGTAGAGAGAAAGAAAGAACTAAATCCTTAAAACCACACCACCAAGAGGAGGGACAGGGGATTCGACGGCCCT
>BLSH010396483.1:155856-174178 GCA_018402905.1 Glandirana rugosa
GAGTAAAACCTTACTAACTATTTCATATATTTTACGTGAAGAATAGAAAGTTTTTCACAAAGGGTCACAGTTTGGAAAGTAGTTAAATGTCTAAAGTTTTCGGTTATATTTCCTTATCATCACCATTTTTTGTTTTCCTGAAGACCCAAATTGGTTAGTAAAAAAACTAACTTTATACTAAAAAACCTATTAAAAGGAAAATCCCCCCCCCGTACCGTCCCTCACACAGGATACGGATGTATTTATATTGGCTTTTGAAATCTGTAAATTGATGAAAGGTTTGACACTGGGAAACACTTTTTGAAAGATAAGAAGTGCATTTTATATACTTTATCAATCATTCCAAAATGAGGGAAAAATGAGGAGGAAAGAGGGACTTTGTTTCAAATCAGGGACAGTCCCTCAAAATCTGGGACAGTTGGGAGCTATGTGTTAGCTAAAGCACTTTTTTGTGTGTTCCAACCTTTAATCAGCCCTAATTAGCTTCTTCTTCCCCCTCTCCCCTGAACTCTTATTTTTTTTTTTTTTACATTATTTAAATGTATTTATCCAATAACCACTTGCCGACCTGCTCACACAGATATACTGCGGCAGGTCAGCTCGCCTGCATGAACCAACATATCCGTATGTCGGTCCGTGCATGTCCGCCGGCCGCCCGGGGTCGTGGTGCACAGAGGTAAAACGGGGATCTGCCTTGTTTACATGAAAGGGGACATGGCAGAGATCTTCTTTTCCCAGTCATCGGGAACATTGATCCCTGGCATGTCCTAAGCAGCCCCCCCCCTACAGTTAGAACACACCCAGGGAGCACAGTTAACCCCTTGATCGCCCCCTAGTGTTAACCAATTCCCTGCCAGTGACATTTTTATGTTGATTATTGCATTTTTATAGCACCGATCAATGTAATAATGTCACTGGTCCCTAAAAAGTGTAATTTGGGGTCCAATTTGTCCGCCTCAGCGTTGCAGTCCCGCTAAAAATTGCTGATTGCCGCCATTACCAGTAAAATAAATGAACAAATAAATAAATAAAAGTCCATAAATCAATTCCCATAGTTTGTAGATGCGATAAATTTTGTGCAAACCAATCAATATACGCTTATTGCAATTTTTTTTTACCAAAAATATGTAGAAGAATACATATCGGCCTAAACTGATGGAAATTTTTTTTTTTTGGGGGATATTTATTATAGCAGAAAGTAAAAAATATTGTTTTTTATTTTACAAAATTGTCACTATTTTTTGTTTATTTTTTGTTTAGCACACAAAATAAAAACTGCAGAAGTGATCAAATACCACTAAAAGAAAGTTTTATTTGTGGGGAGAAAAAGATGTCAGTTTTGTTTGGGTACAGCGTTGCGCGACCGCGCAATTGTCAGTTTAAGCGGTGCAGTGCTGAATCGCAAAAAATGGCCTGGTCATGAAGGGGGTAAATCCTTCCGGGGCTGAAGTGGTTAAAGGCAGAACTAAACTAACCTCGGTCCCAGTGTATATTCTAAAGAAACTTGCAAGCAGGAAGGTAGGAAGCTTTTATTCTTTTTTTTTTTTTCATGTTTCAATGTTATTATTGACAAAATAGAGTATACAGAAATATCAAAGCATCAACAATGAAAAGTGGTCCAAGAGTCCCCAGGATCCATTAACAACAAATCTGCTAAAAGAGTAATAAAGGGTGGCACAATAGTAAGAGAAAAACCAAAAAAAAAGGAGACCAGGGAGTAATCCCGACCTTGTCTCAGTGGGAAGACTCCTGGGGAACAGGAGAATGAACCCCCAGAAGGCAGGGAATTGGGAAGGCCCTATTGGGAACGTGCTGTGTCCCCGGCCATCCAAACTCCCCCCCCCCCCAACCCCATAGCCCTCCCACTGGACTGGGCATAATATGGGCAGATAAATAATGTTCGGAGAGGGTCCTGTCATGACCTGTGAGGAGCAGTTCAAATTAATCACAAGGTTGGAGTAGCTCTTAATAGAGGAGAGTAAGTTGCTTATCAAACTGCTACCCGGCCATTCCTGGCGGTCAGAGGACCCCCCCGTATAGAGTTGGTAAAGCAAACTGCTAAAAAAAATAAATAAATACATTTGGGGGGGAATCCAGAGGTCCAGCCCCCCTACCCATTAGAGGCATGTTCAAGACCGAGAACACGGTCAGACCTTGATCATCTCTTCGTAGCCAAACAAAAGGTAGTTTACATACGCAGTATCGTCAATATTTCTTGGAACCAATGTCAGATGACAACTTCAACATATAACAAACTGTGGAAAGGGGAATAGAGCGGGAAGAGAGGAAAAAGAGAGAAAAGATCAGAGAGGAGAAATTTAGAGAGATGCAGGTGCCCCAGTAGGGTTCCAATGTGGATGAAAAAAAAACAACCCCAAAGTCCCGGGCTGCTAAGGGACTAGAGACCCGACGCCTCCCCAACGTGAGGCGAAAGGCTACCCAGAGCCCAATAACAAAACCCCCATATAGCGAGCCCACAGTTCCCAGATTTTGTCAAACTGTTGACTTGTACCCAAAATCTTATGGGATATCTTTTTTTGGGACATGATCCAACATATTTAATGTTTAGCCTGGTGGGGAAACTGTGGAGGGTTTCCAAGCCCTTGAGATTGTTATTTTAGCCCCAATGAGAATAAAAAGAATAAGAGTTTGGGAGGCTTTAGGGCAATCTGGCACAACTTGGTTCAGGAGTGCTATCGCCGGGTCTTGTGGGGCAGGGATGCCTGTAACTTTGCGGATCATGTGGAAAATTCTATTCCAGTAGGACCGGATTTTGGGGCAGGTCCAGAAGACATGAAAAATGGTGCCCAAGTTCTCCCACTTCCTGAAGCAGAGGGGAAGATTGGGTGAAATATTTTGAGAGATGGATAGGGACTAAGTACCATCTTGTAATTACCTTTAAGGATGCTTCCCTAAGTATAGTGTTGTGAACCCCCTTACCTGAGCATTCTAAATTGGAATGCCAGGTGTCCAGATCCCATTCGAGGTCGAGGTCTCGCTCCCAGCTAAGCATGTAGGGAGTATTTTCGGTTGGCTCAGAAAGTAAGGAGTAAATAAGGTAAAGGCCCCCTTTCATGTCTTTGGCTGAAGAACACCAACGTTCATAGGGTGTAATGGTTAAAGGGTTTGGTGAGGTCGCCCTAATAGAGTTTAGAAAGTGAAAAATCTGGTAGTAGCGGAACCGTTCTGAGGGGGCATCTCAAGTTCCTTCAAGCAATGGTGAAGGGAAAGGGGACCGCTAGCATTAAAGAAATGTCCGATACGATAGAGCCCCTTCTGAACCCACCACTTAAAGGCTGCTATGTTTAATCCTGGGGTGAAAAGGGGATTATGGAAGAGGTGGGAAAGGGGAAGCCATGGCAATGTCAACTTGCTTGCTTTGTGCAAGGAGTCACACAGGGCCATAGAGTGAGAGAGCGTAGGAGACATAATGGCTGGTCTGGACTTGGGAGGGATCCAGATTAAGAAATCAATAGTGTTATTAGGGATAGATTGTCTCTCCATATTTACCCAGTCTGCTTTAACCCTCAAGGTGTAAATCATGGAGATCTGGGTCAGCTGAGCCTCTTGGTAATAATACCACAGGTTTGGGAGTGCAAGGCCGCCCCTGGATTTAGGTCGACAAAGAATCTGTTTCGAGAAGCGATGACCAGATTTCCCCCAGACAAAACGGATGACCGCGGCTTGTAACCTATTTAATTGGTTTTTCAATACAGGGATAGGGAGTGAGCGGAACAGGTATAAAATACAGGGTAAGAGTGTCATCTTTATGGCATTGATTTTGCCTAGCCACGACATTTTGCATTGAGCCCATTGGGACAGATCCGACATGAGTTTCCTGAAAAGGGGGATATTTATGTTTATATAGCAGGTCAACTGATGGGGTAAGGTTGATACCTAAATATGGGATGGAGGTGGTTTTCCAACTGAAGGTAAAGCGTTCCCTTAGCAGGTCCACCTCCCTCTGCGGGAGTGATACATTTAAAGCTAGTGTTTTGGCCATGTTAATATGAAGGCCTGAAGCGTTGCCAAATTCTGAAAGGAGATGGAATATATTAGGGGTTGAAACCAGAGGGGAGGTAATAAAGAGAAGGACGTCGTCCGCAAAGAGCACACATTTGTGAGAATTGTGGCCACCTGAAACTCCATGTATATCAGGGTTGTTACGGATTCCTATTGCCAGTGTCTCTATCGCTAGTGCAAATAGTAGAGGGGATAACGGGCACCCCTGTCTGGTTCCTCTTTCTATGGGGAAGGGGCATGAATATTGTCCTCACAGTTTAATTTTAGCCGCCGGTTGAGAGTAGAGAGATTTCAATGTGTTGAGAAAGTTGGGCCCAAAGCCCCACCTCTCAAGTACAGCAAAGAGAAAAGGCCAAGAAACGGTGTCGAAAGCTTTCTGCAAATCTAGAGAAAGCAGGAAGCCCATCTGGGGAGACCCTCCATCCCAGCCCGATCTCAAAAGGGAAATGATGTCAACCGCCCTCCGCACCTGCCTACCCGGAACTAAGCCCACCTGATCTTTATGCACATATGATCCTATGCAGCTGGCCAGTCTGTTCGACAGTCATAATTTTCAGATCTACGTTAATCAGAGAAATGGGTCTGTAATTGCTGACTTCGCTGGGGTCTTTCCCAGGTTTTGGGATAACTGAAATAAAGGCCAAATTGGCCACAGTATCAATGGGCTTCCCGTTCCTTAAGGAGTTATAGAACCGCACCAGGTAGGGGGAGAGAGCATCTTGAAATTTTTTTATAAGAAATGGAAGAAAATCCATCCGGCCCCGGAGCGGAACCATTACGCAGGCCTTTGATCCCCTCCTTAACCTCGGTCTCCGAGAAGGGAGTGTCCAAGGCGGACCGATGGGAGGCAGAGAGGGTAGGAAGGGGAATCTTATTAAGGAAGTCCTCTGGATCCTGAGGAGAATCAGGATCTCTCTTGGAATATACAGTGGGGCAAAAAAGGATTTAGTCAGCCACCAATTGTGCAAGTTCTCCCACTTAAAAGATGAGAGAGACCTGTAATTTTCATCATAGGTACACATCAACTATGAGAGACAGAATGAGAAAAAAAATCCAGAAAATCGCATTGTCTGATTTTTAAAGAATTTATTTGAAAATTATGGTGGAAAATAAGTATTTGGTCAATAACAAAAGTTCATCTCAGTACTTTGTTATATACCCTTTGTTGGCAATGACAGAGGACAGACGTTTTCTGTAAGTCTCCACAAGGTTTTTACACACTGTTGCTGGTAGTTTGGCCCATTCCGCCATGCAGATCTCCTCTAGAGCAGCAATGTTTTGGGGCTGTCGCTGGGCAACACGGATTTTCAACTCCCTCCAAAGATTTTCTATGGGGTTGAGATCTGGAGACTGGTTAGGCCACTCCAGGACCTTGAAATGCTTCTTTCGAAGCCACTCCTTTGTTGCCTGGGCGGTGTGTTTGGGATCATTGTCGTGCTGAAAGACCCAGCCACGTTTCATCTTCAATGCCCTTGCTGATGGAAGGAGGTTTTTACTCAAAATCTCACGATACATGGCCCCATACATTCTTTCCTTTACACAGATCAGTCATCCTGGTCCCTTTGCAGAAAAACAGCCCCAAAGCATGATGTTTCCACCCCCATGCTTCACAGTAGGTATGGTGTTCTTTGGATGCAACTCAGCATTCTTTTTCCTCCAAACCCGACAAGTTGAGTTTTTACCAAAAAGTTCTGTTTTGGTTTCATCTGACCATATGACATTCTCCCAATCCTCTACTGTATCATCCAAATGCTCTCTAGCAAACTTCAGATGGGCCCGGACATGTACTGGCTTAAGCAGGGGGACACGTCTGGCACTGCAGGATTTGAGTCCCTGGCGGCGTAGTGTGTTACTGATGGTAGCCTTTGTTTCTTTGTTCCCAGCTCTCTGCAGGTCATTCATTAGGTCCCCCCGTGTGGTTTTGGGATTTTTGCTCACCGTTCTTGTGATAATTTTGACCCCACAGGGTGAGATCTTGCGTGGAGCCCCAGATCGAGGGAGATTATCAGTGGTCTTGTATGTCTTCCATTTTCTAATAATTGCTCACACAGTTGATTTCTTCACGCCAAGCTGCTTACCTATTGCAGATTCAGTCTTCCCAGCCTGGTGCAGGTCTACAATTTTGTTTTTGGTGTCCTTTGACAGCACTTTGGTCTTGGCCATAGTGGACAGGTTGTGTCTTTTATACTGATAACGAGTTCATCAGGTGCCATTAATACAGGCAACGAGTGGAGGACAGAGGAGCCTCTTAAAGAAGAAGTTATAGGTCTGTGAGAGCCAGAAATCTTGCTTTTTTGTAGGTGACCAAATACTTATTTTCTACCATAATTTGCAAAAAAATTCTTTAAAAATCAGACAATGTGATTTTCTGGATTTTTTTTCTCATTCTGTCTCTCAAAGTTGAAGTGAACCTATGATGAAAATTACAGGGCCTCTCTCATCTTTTTAAGTGGGAGAACTTGCACAATTGGTGGCTGACTAAATACTTTTTTGCCCCACTGTAACTGTTTATAAAACTGAAGAAAAAGTGTCCTTGATCTTTTTGGGGTTCTGGGACAGGTGACCAGAAGGAGTTTTAATTTTAGGCATGGCATATGAGCAGACCTTAGGGTTGTGAGCAAGTAGAGAGCCGATTTGATCATAGGACAAGTAACTACGGCCTTTCGCCCATGCTGCCTGCTTTGCAGACCTTGAGATAAGATCCAGATTTAAGTCTAGTCTAGCGGACTCTAAGGTAGCCATGGAGGCAGCAGTAGGGTTCCTTTTATGTTGATTACTGGCTAAACTAAAATCTCTCTCTAGTTTTATTATGTCTGCTAAGTGCTCCCGTTTAAGGCGGGAGGACAGCTGAATGATCTTCCCCCTCAAAACCGCCTTGTGTGCTCCCCATAATGTTTCTGGGGAGATCCCCTCTGTATCGTTCAGGAGGAAATATTCATGTAGTTCCCTTTCAAGAAGCGTGCAGTGGATCGGGTTCGAGAGGATAGATTCATTCAGTCACCAAGGTAGGGGCCCCCAGGAAGAGGGGGCTCCTTCAAATTGGAGGGAGACTAGGGAGTGGTCTGACCAGGGGACATCGTAAATAGCAGCCAGTTTAGCTAAATGGATAGAGGTAGAGGGTACAAATATATGATCAATTCTTGCTAGCATCCAGTGGGGTGCAGAAAAATGGGTATAGTCCCTTAGGGATGGATTGAGTTCCCTCCAAACATCAATGAAGCCTAAGGAGTGTAGTAGTCGTGCTATACATAGGCTCTGCTTTGGGGGTTTCTGAAACCGCGGAGACCCTTTAGACATTTTATCCCTTACTTGGTCAAACATGATATTGGAGTCACCCCCCATTATTACTCTCCCTTCAAAGTGTGGGGCGAGGGAGGTTAGCATCGAGGAAAAAAAGGACGCCTGTCTGTGGTTGGGGGCGTAATAAGAAATGAGGGTATAAGGGGACCCACTGATATGTCCTTTAACTAGAACAAATCTCCCTTCCTTATCTTTGATGGTTTGGCTGTGGATGAAGGGAACCTTTTTAGAGGCTTTTATTCTTTTATTGCAGCAGAGATATAGTATGTAATAAAAAAAAGTTGTCTTAATTGTAATTATTTTACAACTTAAGTTCCGTTTTAATATTTAACTTTTTCATTTTTTTTTCATTTTCAATTGTTTTATTATTTAATGATTTTGTGTGTCACAGTTTTGTCCCATCTATATGTTTTTTTAAAGTATTTTTTTGTATCAGGTTTACTTTGTTTCCGATGTATGGATGTATGCTGACAGCTAGTGGTGGTTTAGGGTCTCTTCACCATGTTAGCTGTGTATCTCTGTCTGTCTTCCCCTCCTGTGTTAGTTCAAGCTTATTTATGCCAAAACCATATATTCATTTCCACAATGAATTTCAATTATTTCTAGCCTATTCCTGTTAATTTGAATGATCTTGAAGTTTTTAAACTTAATTTGTGAAAATCCCTATCCACATCTGTGATCAGAGCCAGGGCAAAGGGTGGGCAGGAGGGGCAGCTATCCTGGGGCACAGCGGAGCAAGGGGACAGAGAATGGATACAGAGCAGTAAACTCATTTTATGCCTTAAAAATGGGCGAGGAGGCGCAGTTCTGCACCCTTGCCCCGGGCGCTAGACAAACCTGCCCTGATACTGTCTGTGACATGTATTCATTATGTTCTGTGAATGGGCACTTCTGTGTCACATGTTTCACAGAGCATGCCTTCTGAATTACAGAGGGGCTGAGGGGAGGAGTTTCCAGGAGGCAGAGTCAGTAAAGGAATTACTGCTTGCAGGCAGTAAGGCACCATGGGACGTGTAGTCCTTAAAAATGGAAGAGAAGCAGCAAAACATGCAAGGTATCCAGGATGTTGTGGAAAGAGACGGAGAACAGACAGGCAGAAGGTACAATATGAAAGGTGATTTTCAAGTAAGCTTGTATTGGATTGTCAGAAATAAGTATTGGTATTACAATGCTGATGTTATAGTATTACCATAGATCTCCTTTTAGTCTTAGCTAGACGCCCCTTATTTCTTCCATCTTCCCTCTGTCATTGTTAGTTCTTTGCAGAGGCAGGGCTTAGGAAAGTCCTTGTCTTCTTATATTCTGTAAGAATGGATAAATATGCTCTGTATGCACCTTCCTGAAGTAAAATTGTGTTGGATTTCACATCTGCCTCGATTTGAAGAGTTAAGCTGCCTGCAGATAATGCCAAGTCAGCAGGTGACTATGCGGCTCTGACAGACTGGGTCTATGGAAGTAGGTCAATGCATAAAGCTGCATTTGAAACAGAACAGTCGCCAAAAGCTCAAAATTGAAATAAACATGTTTTATTATTCATGAATATTTTCCAATGCGTTTTACCTGCATCATATTTTTAGTGTCATTGTAAGTGGGACAAAATGAGGATAAAGTGTATACAATCTGTCAACAGTAACAGTTGTTTAAATACCAGTGGTGGCTGGTGAAATTTTAGGATGGGGTTGCCGGACCCTGCCCTTCCTTTTAGACCCCTCCCACGTCCCATAAGTCCCACAGCTTATAGTTTATACCCCTTGTGTCAGGCGTATACAGCCCAGCATCACCAGATAGGGTATACAGCATCACAGATAGGGCTATAAAGAGTCACCAGATAGGAGTATACAGAGCCCCAGATAGCAGTATACAGAGTCACCAGATAGCAGTATACAGAGTCACCATATAGTAGTATACAGAACCCCAGATAGCAGTATACAGAGTCACCATATAGCAGTATACAGAGCCCCCATATCGCCGTATACAGAGCCACCATATAGCAGAATACAGAGTCACCATATAGCAGTATACAGAGCCCCCATATCGCAGTATACATAGTCACCAGATAGCAGTATACAGAGTCACCAGATAGCAGTATACAGAGTCACCAGATAGCAGTATACAGAGCCCCCATATAACAGTATACAGAGCCACCATATCGCAGTATACAGAGCCACCATATAGCAGAATACAGAGTCCCCATATAGCAGTATAAAGAGCCCCCATATCGCAGTATACAGAGCTACCATAAAGCAGTAAACAGAGCCCCAGATAGCAGTATACAGTCACCATATAGCAGTATACAGAGCCCCAGATAGCAGTATACAGAGCCCCAGATAGCAGTATACAGAGTCACCAGATAGCAGTATACAGAGCCCCCCTATCGCAGTATACAGAGCCACCATATAGCAGTACACAGAGCCCCAGATAGCAGTATACAGAGCCCCAGAAAGCAGTATACAGAGTCACCATGTAGCAGTATACAGAGCCCCAGAAAGCAGTATACAGAGTCACCAGATAGCAGTATACAGAGCCCCCATATCGCAGTATACAGAGTCACCATATAGCAGTATACAGAGCCCTCATATCGCAGTATACAGAGTCACCAGATAGCAGTATACAGAGCCCCCATATAGCAGTATACATAGTCACCAGATAGCAGTATACAGAGCCCCCATATAGCATTATACAGAGCCCCCATATCACAGTATACAGAGCCACCATATAGCAGTATACAGAGCCCCCGATAGCAGTATACAGAGTCACCATATAGCAGTATACAGAGCCCCAGATAGCAGTATACAGAGTCACCATATAGCAGTATACAGAGCCCCAGATAGCAGTATACAGAATCACCAGATAGCAGTATACAGAGCCCCCATATCGCAGTATACAGAGTCACCATATAGCAGTATACAGAGTTACCAGATAGCAGTATACAGAGCCCCCATATAGCGGTATACTTAGTCACCAGATAGCAGTGTAAAGAGCCCCCATATAGCAGTATACAGAGCCTCCATATCGCAGTATACAGAGCCCCCATATAGGAGTATACAGAGCCCCCATATAGCAGTATACAGAGCCCCCATATCGCAGTATACAGAGCCACCATATAGCAGTATACAGAGTCCCCATATAGCAGTATAAAGAGCCTCCATATCGCAGTATACAGAGCCCCAGATAGCAGTATACAGAGTCACCAGATAGCAGTATACAGAGCCCCTTATCACAATATACAGAGCCACCATATAGCAGTATACAGAGCCCCAGATAGCAGTATACAGAGTCACCATATAGCAGTATACAGAGCCCTAGATAGCAGTATACAGAGCCCCAGATAGCAGTATACAGAGTCACCATATAGCAGTATACAGAGCCCCAGATAGCAGTATACAGAGTCACCAGATAGCAGTATACAGAGCCTCAGATAGCAGTATACAGAGTCACCATATAGCAGTATACAGAGCCCCAGATAGCAGTATACAGAGTCACCATGTAGCAGTATACAGAGCCCCAGATAGCAGTATACAGAGTCACCAGATAGCAGTATACAGAGCCCCCATATCGCAGTATACAGAGTCACCATATAGCAGTATACAGAGCCCCCATATCGCAGTATACAGAGTCACCATATAGCAGTATACAGAGCCGCAGATAGCAGTATACAGAGTCACCCTATAGCAGTATACAGAGCCCTAGATAGCAGTATACAGAGCCCCAGATAGCAGTAATCAGAGTCACCATATAGCAGTATACAGAGCCCCAGATAGCAGTATACAGAGTCACCAGATAGCAGTATACAGAGCCCCCATATCACAGTATACAGAGCCTCAGATAGCAGTATACAGAGTCACCATGTAGCAGTATACAGAGCCCCAGATAGCAGTATACAGAATCACCATGTAGCAGTATACAGAGCCCCAGATAGCAGTACACAGAGTCACCAGATGGCAGTATACAGAGCCCCCATATCGCAGTATACAGAGTCACCATATAGCAGTATACAGAGCCCCCATATCACAGTATACAGAGTCACCAGATAGCAGTATACAGAGCCCCCATATAGCAGTATACAAAGTCACCAGATAGCAGTATACAGAGCCCCCATATAGCAGTATACAGAGCCCCCATATCACAGTATACAGAGCCACCATATAGCAGTATACAGACCCCCATATAGGAGTATACAGAGCCCCCATATAGCAGTATACAGAGCCCCCATATCACAGTATAGAGAGACACCATATAGCAGTATACAGAGCCCCAGATAGCAGTATACAGAGCCCCAGATAGCAGCTTACAGAGTCACCAGATAGGGTATACATTCACCAGATAGCAGTATACAGAGTCACCATATTGCAGTATACAGAGTCACCAGATAGGGTATACAGAGCCCCAGATAGGGTTTACAGTCACCAGATAGGGTATACAGAGCCCCAGATAGGGTTTACAGTCACCAGATAGGGTATACAGAGTCACCATATTGCAGTATACAGAGCCCCAGATAGGGGTTTTGCAGCACTGGCAGACCCCCCTCCCCCCCTGAAGTCAGGACAAAGTCCCACACTTACCCCATCTAACAGCATGCTGGCAGTGTGCAGAGCTCAGCTTGTGGAGAGAGTGGATGGTCTGTGGCGCGGGAGTCGGGACTGAAACCCAGTGGAGTGCTGCGCCTGCATGAGTAATCACACAGCCAGCATGTCCACCACAGTCCCGCCCCCGCCCACAACATCCAATGCCAGTCAGTCACTGTCTCAGGGCAGCCACTCAGACTATGTGTGTGCACCTGTTCAGTATTTTATGACTGACTAATCGGCTCACTACTTGCTGTCAGCAGGCAGCAAGGAGCCGAAAAACAAAAGTCAATATACCGGCGCCTCCTGTAGGGGGTCGGGCTGACTCTTTTTTTCTTCTTGTCAGCGGCAGGGCGGTGGCGCCCAAGCGCCACTTATTGACCAGCCAACAATGTTACTTTGTATCTCTCTATCTCCTGTCTGAACAATGTTTATAAACAATGTTACTTTGTATCTCTATATCTCCTGTCTGACCACATTTCACCGCCCCCTCAACTGCTTCCCCTTTTAGCTGGAAAGGCGATGCTTGGCTTCGCAGAGGCACTCCTGCCTGCCAAACATGACTCATTCAAGTGAACAGGGTCGCTCTGCAACCACCCCACAACTGTGCATAATGCATGCAGTTAGGGTGCAGTCGTCTGCCATTTGGGGAGTTAAAAGAAGCGATGAGGAGACAACACAACACCTACTTACTGCCTGTCAAATGCTCTCTTAAAAGCGACCCAAATATGGATCTCTCTTCAGACCACAAAGCTAGTGTAAATGAGGCCTAAAAGCTTGCTTTACCATGCCGCAACCACATACATTGCACACGGTTGAGGGACAACCATGTTCACTAGAATGGGTCATGTTCAGCTGGTGGTACTACCCACTGATAGCAACATTTATGCCATGCTGCTGCAGCATGTGTATACCCCTGTTTGGCTGCCATTGCTGCTTAGGGAGGGTGCCTGGGGGGTGGTAAAAACACAGCTCAACCACCTGTTTTTACCAGCCCCCAACTGCAAGTGTAAACTAGGCCAAAAAAAAAAAATGGCTGCAGTGAACAAAAAAAGTAAAGTCAGTGTTTGTTAATGGAGTTCAGAGGAATGATTGAGAAATACAGCGCCAGGAAACATTATTGTATTTGCTCTTCCACCCATCCCCAGACCAAAGAGGTGACCTTTGATCTGCATATGATGTCAGCACACCTCCCATCTTTCTGAGACACCTATTAGCATACTTATGTATACATAGGACACACCCCCCACCACGCCCCCCTAAAAGGAGAATTATCCAAAAACGATTGGTTAAACCCACAAGTGCTTTTTTTTACCACTACTATTCCTTTACATTGGCTTTTGAAATTTGTAAATGGTTAAAAGGTTTAGCACTGGGAAACACTTTTTGAAAGATAAATATTGCATCTTATATACAACTTTATCGATCATTCCAAAATGAGGGACAAATGAGGAAGAACGAGGGACAGAGGGACTTTGTTCCAAATCAGAGACAGTTCCTCAAAATCCGGGACAGTTGGGAGCTATATGTTAGCTAAAGCACTTTATTAATGTGTTCCCACCTTTAATCAGCACTAATTAGCCCCTTCTTCCCCCTCTCCCCTGAACTCTTATTTTTTTATTTATTTTTTTACATTATTTCAATATATTGATCCATTAACCAGAAATACTGTGGCAGGTCGGCTCTCCTGCGTGAACCGACGCACCCATGAGATTGCGGGTGGACGTGCCACGTCGGCGGGACCGCGCCATGCCGCGGGTGCACATGGGCAGAACGGGGATCTGCCTACGTAAACAAGGCAGATCCCTGTTCTGACAGGGAACATGGCAAAGATTGTCTGTTCCCAGTTATCGGGTACAGCGATCTGTCATGTCCTAAACAGCCCCTCCCCCCTAGAGTTAGAACACACCCAGGGAGCACAGCTAACCCCTTGGTCGCCCCCTAGTGTTAACCCCTTCCCTGCCACTGTCATTTATACATTGATCACTGCATTTGTGTAGCACTGATCAATGTAATATCATCACTGGTCCCCAAAAAGTGTTATTTAGGGGTCCGATTTGTCTGCCGCAATGTCGCAGTCCTGCCAAAAATCGCAGATCGCCGATTTTTGTTGGATATTTATTATAGCAAAAAGTTAAAAATATTGCTTTCTTTTACAAAATTGTCGCACTTTTTTGTTTATAGCGCATAAAATAAAAACCGCAGAGGTGATCAAATGCCACCGAAAGAAAGCTCTATTTGTGGGGGAAAAAAGACGTCAGTCTTGTTTGGGTACAACGTCGCACGACCGCGCAATTGTCAGTTAAAGCGATGCAGTGCCGAATCGCAACAAATGGCCTGATCATGAAGGGGGTAAATCCTTCCGGGGCTGAAGTGGTTAAAGGCAGAACAAAACTAACCTCGGCCCCGGTGTATATTCTAAAGAAACTTGCAAGCAGGAAGGTAGGAAGCTTTTACTCTTTTATTGTAGCAGAGATACAGTGTGTAATCAATAATAATAAAAAAAGGTGTCTTGATTGTAATTTTACAACTTAAGTTCCGCTTTAATGTTTAACTCTTTTTTTTTTTCATTTTCATTTGTTTTATTATTTAATGATTTTATGTGTCACAGGTTTCTCACATCTATGTTTTATTTTATGTATTTTTTTGTATCAGGTTACTTTTGTTCCAATGGTTGTATGCTGACATCTAGTGGTGGTTTAGGGTCTCTTCACCATGTTATCTGTGTATCTCTGTCTGTCTTCCCCTCCTGTGTTAGTTCAAGCTTATTTATGGCAAAAACCATATATTCATTTCCACATTGAATTTCAATTATTTCTAGCCTATTCCTGTTAATTTGAATGATCTTGAAGTTTTTAAACTTAATTTGTGAAAATCCCTATACACATCTGTGATCAGAGCCAGGGCAAAGGGTGGGCAGGAGGGGCAGCTATCCTGGGGCACAGCGGAGCAAGGGGACAGAGAATGGATACAGAGCAGTAAACCCATTTTATGTCTTAAAAATGGGCGAGGAGGCGCAGTTCTGCACGCTTGCCCGGGCGCTAGACAAACCTACCCTGATACTGTCTGTGACATGTATTCACTATGTTATGTGAATGGGCACTTCTGTGTCACATGAAACATAGAGCATGCCTTCTGAACTACATAGGTGCTGAGGGGAGGAGTTTCCAGGAGGCAGAGTCAGTAAAGGAATTACTGCTTGCAGGCAGTAAGGCACCATGGGACTTGTAGTCCTTAAAAATGGAAGAGAAGCAGCAAAGCATGCAAGGTATCCAGGATGTTGTGGAAAGAGATGGAGAGCAGACAGGCAGAGCGTACAATATGAAAGGTGATTTTCAAGTAAGCTTGTGTTGGATTGTCAGAAATAAGTATTGGTATTACAATGCTGATGTTATAGTATGACCTCCTTTTAGTCTTAGCTGGACGCCCCTTATTTCTTCCATCTTCCCTCTGTCATTGTTAGTTCTTTGCAGAGGCAGGGCTTAGGAAAGTCGTTGCCTTCTTATATTCTGTAAGAATGGATAAATATGCTCTGTATGCACCTTCCTGAAGTAAAATTGTGTTGGATTTCACATCTGCCTCGATTTGAAGAGTTAAGCTGCCTGCGGATAATGCCAAGTCAGCAGGTGACTATACGGCTCTGACAGACTGGGTCTATGGAAGTATGTCAATGCATAAAGCTGCATTTGAAACAGAACAGTCGCCAAAAGCTCAAAATTGAAAAAAAAAACGTTTTATTATTCATGAATATTTTTCCAATGCGTTTTACCTGCATCATAATTTTAGTGTCATTGTAAGTGGGACAACATGAGGATAAAGTGTACACTTTCTGTCAACAGTAACAGTTGTTTAAATACCAGTGGTGGCTGGTGAAATTTTAGGATGGGGGTGCCAGACCCTGCCCTTCCTTTTAGACCCCTCCCATGTCCCATAAGTCCCACCCCTTATAGTTTATACCCCTTGTGTCAGACGTATACAGCCCAGCATCACCAGATAGGGTATACAGCATCACAGATAGGGCTATAAAGTCACCAGATAGGAGTATACAGAGCCCCAGATAGCAGTATACAGAGCCACCAGATAGCAGTATACAGAGTCACCATATAGCAGTATACAGAGCCCCAGATAGAAGTATACAGAGCCCCCATATCACAGTATGCAGAGCCACCATATAGCAGAATACAGAGTCACCATATAGCAGTATACAGAGCCCCAGATAGAAGTATACAGAGCCCCCATATCACAGTATGCAGAGCCACCATATAGCAGAATACAGAGTCCACATATAGTAGTATAAAGAGCCCCCATATCGCAGTATACAGAGCTACCATATAGCAGTATACAGAGCCCCAGATAGCAGTATACAGAGTCACCATATAGCAGTATACAGAGCCCCAGATAGCAGTATACAGAGTCACCAGATAGCAGTATACAGAGCCCCCATATGCAGTATACAGAGCCACCATATAGCAGTATACAGAGCCCCAGATAGCAGTATACAGAGTCACCATATAGCAGTATACATAGCCCCAGATAGCAGTATACAGAGTCACCATATAGCAGTATACAGAGCCCCAGATAACAGTATACAGAGTCACCATATAGCAGTATACAGAGCTCCAGATAGCAGTATACAGAATCACCAGATAGCAGTATACAGAGCCCCCATATCGCAGTATACAGAGTCACCATATAGCAGTATATAGAGTTACCAGATAGCAGTATACAGAGCCCCCATATAGCGGTATACTTAGTCACCAGATAGCAGTGTAAAGAGCCCCCATATAGCAGTATACAGAGCCTCCATATCGCAGTATACAGAGCCCCCATATAGGAGTATACAGAGCCCCCATATAGCAGTATACAGAGCCCCCATATCGCAGTATACAGAGCCACCATATAGCAGTATACAGAGTCCCCATATAGCAGTATAAAGAACCCCCATATCGCAGTATACAGAGCCACCATATAGCAGTATACAGAGCCCCAGTTAGCAGTATACAAAGTCACCATATAGCAGTATACAGAGCCCCAGATAGCAGTATACAGAGCCCCAGATAGCAGCATACAGAGTGACCAGTTAGGGTATACAGTCCCCAGATAGCAGTATACAGAGTCACAATATTGCAGTATACAGAGTCACCAGATAGGGTATACAGAGCCCCAGATAGGGTTTACAGTCACCAGATAGGGTATACAGAGTCACCATATAGCAGTATACAGAGCCCCAGATAGCAGTATACAGAGCCACCATATAACAGTATACAGAGCCCCAGATAGCAGTATACAGAGTCACCATATAGCAGTATACAGAGCCCCAGATAGCAGTATACAGAGTCACCATATAGCAGTATACAGAGCCCCAGATAGCAGTATACAGAGTCACCAGATAGCAGTATACAGAGCCCCCATATCGCCCCATAAACTGATTAATACATTTTTTTTTGTTGGATATTTATTATAGCAAAAAGTAAAAAATATTGCTTTCTTTTACAAAATTGTTGCTCTTTTTTGTTTATAGCGCACAAAATAAAAACCGCAGAGGTCATCAAATGCCACTGAAAGAAAGCTCTATTTGTGCTGGAAAAAAAGACGTCAGTCTTGTTTGGGTACAACGTTGCATGACAGCGCAATTGTCAGCTAAAGCGGCGCAGTGCCGAATCGCAAGAAATGGCCTGTTCATGAAGGGGGTAAATCCTTCCGGGGCTGAAGTGGTTAAAGGCAGAACAAAACTAACCTCGGCCCCGGTGTATATTCTAAAGAAACTTGCAAGCAGGAAGGTAGGAAGCTTTTATTCTTTTATCGTAGCAGAGATACAGTGTGTAATAAATAATAATAAAAAAAGGTGTCCTAATTGTAATTTTACAACTTAAGTTCCGCTTTAATGTTTAACTCTTTTTTTTTTTCATTTTTATTTGTTTTATTATTTAATTATTTTATGTGTCACAAGTTTCTCACATCTATGTTTTTTTTTATGTATTTTTTGGTATCAGGTTACTTTTGTTCCAATGGTTGTATGCTGACATCTAGTGGTGGTTTAGGGTCTCTTCACCATGTTAGCTGTGTATCTCTGTCTGTCTTCCCCTCCTGTGTTAGTTCAAGCTTATTTATGGCCAAAACCATATATTCATTTCCACATTGAATTTCAATTATTTCTAGCCTATTCCTGTTAATTTGAATGATCTTGAAGTTTTTAAACTTAATTTGTGAAAATCCCTATGCACATCTGTGATCAGAGCCAGTGCAAAGGGTGGGCAGGAGGGGCAGCTATCCTGGGGCACAGGGGAGCAAGGGGAAAGAGAATGGATACAGGGCAGTAAACTCATTTTATGCCTTAAAAATGGGCGAGGAGGGGCAGTTCTGCACCCTTGCCCCGGGTGCTAGACAAACCTGCCCTGATACTGTCTGTGACATGTATTCACTATGTTCTGTGA